>APFE031581221.1:120321-147163 GCA_000404065.3 Pinus taeda
CCAGGTTTGGGTTCTCTGCTGCAAATTTCTTGACAAATTGCGTGTTGTAGGTTGTCTGAGGCTCAGGAAGATGATACATAAGCTTTAAGTCTTGCACGGCGAATGATCCTATGAGCCCATGCCCTAGAGCCTTGAATTGTCTGCCTTGTAACTCTGCATTGTCAAGTATCCATTTGATCATATCTATATATGGAAATATCTTGGGTTTAGCTGCTATTCGATGAAGAAATGAACAAGCCAGTTCTTCTAAGGATGCCTCGGAAGAGTTTTGTGATCCCGCGGCGCTATCGACCTTCATTACTCTGGGATTTTCCTCCTCCAGCAGCCTATACATGCCTTCCCAGGTCGAAATTCATGCGTCCCTATTGCATGCAGTGTTTGTGTACAAGGGCGCCATCTCCTTTGCCTTTTCCTTCGTCTCAGAGCTTTGGGCTTTATTCTTCTTTCCCATTTTCTCCTGCGTTCGGCTTTTGAATGTTCTTATCTCCTAGTTCCTGCAGATTACGAGCGAGGTGGAAATGACTGATTGAGAAAGGTGATGGGAGAGTTTTAATTGCAACAGATATACTAAATATGCCACCTTACATGAAACAATTCTTTAGCAAAGCACGCGTCTTTATTTCATTAAATAAATGACAACTAATCCACTTACTATCATTAAAAGCGCATGATTTGGGGTCAGATTATGGTAAGTGGCATTTCTTTGAATGGCGTGCCTGAAGGATTCGCGATTAAATGATTCATGATTTGCTTTATGTTACATCAAAGATCGTGCCATCGCAAGGCGCGCTTATCGCAAATCGCCAGATCGCAGATTGTGTCATCGCAACGATCGCAATATCGCAGGTCGCAACATTGTGGGTCACAGGAGTTTGATGTTTGTTAAGTATTGCCATTTGATTTCTGCGATGTGCGATCTTGCGATCGGTGTTATCGCAGATCGGCAGATTTTGAGGTTTTTCCTTATGAACATTACTTACTGCGACGCGACGTTAGGCTTAACGTTGGGGGGCCTTGCGCATTAATGCAATTTCTTAAAGACCTTTACCTTATCGTAGACTTAGGTTAAAATATTCGAAAGACCGTTTTAAACCTACGATGGTAGCTTTATTTTGAAGAAGGAAAATTTGATTTTTCTCAAAATTAAACTAGGGGTCCCCTATTCATTTAGTATTTTGGACAAATACTTAAATGAAAAAAGGGGGGGTTGTTGTTGGCTACAACACAATGTAAATTTCATTTTTTAACACAATGAATCCTAAAAGTTTCTCTTCACTAAGAGTGAAAAAAGACTTTTTTTGGATTTATGAGATCCTATATTTTCTACAACGTTCAAAAATTTGTTTTAAGTCCTACAAATTATTGTTTTTGTTCTTTGAATAAACAGTAATATCATCTTGATAAACAACAACCGTTTTGTTTAACATACCTCTGAATGCTAGATCCATGGCTCGTTGGAAAGTGGCTCCTACATTTATTAAACCGAATGGCACTTTTTGGTAGGCATAAGTTCCCCATTTGGTTTTGAAGGTAGTATTTAGCCTATCATCTGGGTGGACCATGATTTGATTATATCCAGAGAAACCATCAAGGAAAGATATAAGTTCAGAACCAACTGTTGATCGTAAAATTTGTTCCATAATGGGTAGTGGGATATTATCCTTTTGACTGACCTTATTAAGATTCCTAAAATCCATACAGATGCAGATATCACTGTTTTTCTTCCTAATAGGTACCAAGTTGGAAACCCATATTGAATGCCTAACGAGAAAATTTATTTTAGCCTTAAGGAGTTTATTCAATTCCATTTTGATTCGATTTTCTAAGCTCGGATGAATTTCCTTAATTTTTGTTGGATAGGTTTACCATTAGATATCATCAGAATTGTATGTTGAATGATGTAAGTTTCAAATGTTTTGAAATCTTTGTAACTCCAAGCAAAGACATCCTTATATTTTTTTAACAAATCAATGAATGATAGTATTCTTTAGATGAGAGACCAAGTCCTAAATTGATGTTCTAAGGTTTAAGATCTATCCCAAGGTTTATTAATTCAAATCTCAAAGTGGAACTCTGTAGTTTTGAATTAGTAACTCTTTTAAATATGTCTTTTAAATCATAGAGATCCTCAAGTTTAACTACAAATTTGGGTATGGGATTATCCTCAATTTTCTTTTTTAATTCATTGTTGTGTTCATCTTCCTCACTTATTTGGTAATCGTATGATTTTTCAGAAGTTAGGAAGCTTAAAATGTTTTCATCATCATTAAATACCTGCCAAGTAGTGATATTATTGGGAATGGATGGCCTAAAGATTATTTCTGGAGAAAATCTTGGGATTGTAATCTTCAGATGGAATGAGTTTTGATGCAACATTAGCAAGAAGGTCAACACTGGAATTTTGAATCCTAGGAATAGTAGAAATGTTAAATGCTAAAAAATGTGAAGTGAGAGACTAAATGAAACACTGATAATGCTTCAAGTGCATAGAGATACAATGCATCATGTTTCTTACTTGTTTAATTACAATCTCTAAATTTCCAAAAACTTGAAGTTATTTAACGCCAAGGCTAATTTCTTTGTACATACTTTGGACTAATGCCTCATATTCTGTAATATTATTTGTGCATTTGAATTCCAATTTGTAAGTTAGCATTGTCTTCACACCTTCAGCATTAATCAATATGCAACCTGCTCCTGCACCATCACTTGATTTCGACCCATCAAAATACAATGTCTAGAATAAAGAATTAACTAATGGTTTTTCTAACTTATTTACACATTTGGAAAAGTATATCTGTGAAAATTTTTCAATTTGAGAAGTCACAAAATTACTCAAAAATTGTGATGTTTGTTCTTTAAAATGATCAAAAAATGATTCAGTAGAGTAGTTTCCAAGAATGTTGTTATTAAATGTTACTACCTCATTTTCACCTTCGAAATTTGTTATTGAATGTTTCATGTGTTTTTCTTAGTTGATTCTTATTTGATTCAGATTTCCATTAAATGGGAGCCATAAGTGAGACCAATCAATGGAAAAATAATCGTATAGTTTTTCTGACCAATATCTACTAAGAATTAAATTGTAGAAATCTAGGATATCAGCAATAAGTATATCAATTATTTGACAAACTTAAGGATTCGAAGATAATCTAATAAGAATAGAATTCATTTCTCCTATGACTTTGATTTTTGTCCTATCAAGTTGCACAATGTGAGCTGTAGTTTTCTGGGTTGACATATTTAATTTCAAACAAACTGAATATGGCATGATATTCGAAGAAGCCCCTCAATCTACCAAGCAGTTATGTACATTTTTATTAAATATTTTAAAAGTCAAAAGAAAAGGAGGGGTATGTGAGTTAGAATTGTCACCTATTTGAATAGAATCAGAGGAATCGAATAATGAATGACCAGGAGCTTTACCCATTCCATTAGAAGCTTTGGATACCACAACAACTGGAAGAGGAGAAGCATGTATTGCATTCAATTCTTTCAATAAAAATTTATGTTGTTGTTTGAGTTTAGTGAGCTCATGAAGGGAAATGTTTGCTTTTATTTTTTTCATATCCTCAACTATATTGTATTCAATAGTATCTAAAGCTACTAAGGCTCTGGGTGAAGATGGAGAATTGGATGAAGACAAAATTACTTGTGGGGAAGTGGAAGTGGATTTTTTAACAACTTTATCTTTAGCAGTGGAAGTTGAAGGTTTCTATTTTTGAATTGGTTGTAGAGGATCAACTGGACCTTTACTTCTTGTGCCAATAGGTAATGCTTCATATTCATTTTCACTATCATAAATAGGAAGAATAAAATCCCACATTCCATTTAACTGAGTTATTTTTTCATCTTGGAATTCATCAGCGGAAAATGTTTCTTCCTCCTCATCTTCATCATCAGTTTCTGCATTAGAGATTGCGTTTTTAGGTTGTGGAATAGGTGGCTAATCTCTTCTTAATGTTCCAAAATGTTTTTTGAAGAAGATTCAGCTACCATTTTTTGATCTCTACCATCTCATTAGACAAAGTTTTAAGGAATTGTTGCAAGCCTTCAAGATCAAAGGGATCTTTAGTCTCTTTCTTTTTAGCTTCATCCTTAAATGTAACTCTTTTTAATTTTTTGTCATCCTGGTCTTTTTTCTTTTCTAGTGCATTTATCCCCTTCTCTACAAACACAAATTCATTCATGTTATCTACTAAGGTAATTTTATTAGCTCTATCTACAAAAATTGTTATGTTAGAAGGAAAAGATGAAATATACCACTCAATTTGTACATCGACACCAGGTCTAGAAGTAGGTGGGATTTTATTTAAAAATTTGTTAACTCTGGAATTGAAATCTTTTATATTTTCCCCTGAATTTGTTTTTAGATTGGAAATGTCATTAATAAGAGATGCGGTTGAACAATCATCAGCAAATTTAGTAAAAAATTGTTCTTCAAAAATATCCCAACTAGTAATAGAATTGGCTGGTAATGAAAAGTACCAAGACCTTATTGATCCTATAAGTGTGTGTGCAATAATCTAACAACAATGTCTTCCTAATCTACCTCATTGAGAATGATGGCTAACATATAATTATGAAGGTGCTCTTCAGCAGGTAACCCATCATCATGATTGAATTTGGGAAGCCATCTTTCAGGATGTTTTGGTAGAGGATGAAGTGGTGCTTCCATTTGAACAGATCCTGGATTGGACCATGCTCTAGCTGCCATTGTAACAGTTGGGGAGGTGGGTTTGATGAAAGAATAATTGGTAGCTGTGATAGTGTTGCTTGAGGTAGGATTAGTTGTTTCTGTAGAGGAAATGGAAATAGATGAAATGATCAGCAAAGAGAAAGGAAATGAAAAAGGAAGAAATTGAGATGTTGATGAATGAGAGAATGAGGTAATCTCACAAGTAGATGTTTGGGAATATAATGTAGCATTTTTCACTTGGCAAGATTTAAGTGGAAATTCAAATGTCAAGATGCCAATTTTTTCACTTCGAGACCGATTTAAAACACCAATTCCGTGAAAAATAGAAGTTATACTTCCTTCAAAAAGTTCGGATGATTCATGCCTTTCTTCTGAAATGGAGACGTCTTCCAATTTCTTTATCAAAGTTGTAATTTCTAGTGATTCTGGAGTATAATCCACATGGATTACCTCAAGAAGTATTCTAGGAGACTTGGGAGGTGATTGTACAACTCTTGATCTAAAAGTTGGAGATTTTGGAGGGGGGTGATTCTTGGTGTTATCACTTAGGTTGTCCCTAGGCTCCTAGTAGGGATACGGCCAAGGTAACCACAAACCAATCTTTTGATTGCAAGTTCTAGCCCACCTGCAATCGGAGAGGGATCTCTCCTTTAGATTCAACCTTAGTTGATCTAGATTCAACCTTAGTTGATGATTTTAGGCTAGCTTTCTGACTTCAAGGGAATGTTGACTGTGATTGGAGGGAAGGTAGGATTCTTGAGTAAAGAGGCACAGTAAGGTGTTATAAGTTTTGAACCATTGGGCATGGAGTCACAGATTGGGGCATGCGAGCGTTTTCTTGGTCACAAGGGGATACGGAGCGGGATAGCCACGCAGGATACAATACTTAGTCTGCTGAAAGTACGGAATGAACATCAAGGATGAAAGGCAAAAGAGAATCATTTCATCATGCTGATAAAGGGGAGAAATGGATGAGTGGGATCCCGGAGCAGTTAAGAATTCCAAAGACATGCACTCATATATGAGAGAAACAGGGTAAACTAGAGCATTTAAGAATTCTAGCTCATAACTGTTTCTGAAGAAAACATCGAAAAGCGCAGAAATTGAACTTAAGGTGTACTGAAACAAATCTTAATCTATTCTTTTTTCCTGCAACTCATAAATGGCGGAAAGATGATAAAACATAAAATAGACAGGGAGGAAAAACACTTATTGGATCATGCAGAGACACAGGAATTCCGTGATCATTCCTCGGCCAAGATAAAACAGTAAGTTGTTTCGCAATCCATGCTTTCAACAATCTTTGATTATGAAAAATATGACAGTTACAGTGCGAGTCTTTACTCAGAGAAATTGCTGGAAAGGAAACTGACCAACAACTACTACTACCAACCAACCAACCCTTTACAATATTGCTTCGGGTGGTATTTATAGACAAAATATTAGAAAGACATCATTACAAGTGACCTTGACAGGTCTGCTTAGAACTCTTCAAAAATCTAAATGCAGATGGAAATAAATGAAAGTAAATCTTTTTGGCTGCACTGGGGGGCAGCTGAATCGGAATAGGTGACGAGGTGGCCCTTGGGGACCAGATGCGGTGTTGCTGGAGTGAAAGTGCTTTGGGGCTGCAGTTCGGCTTAGGTGCGAATTGAATGTGCAATTATTACGATTTGAGAGCTTCGTAATTTCGCTCTCCTCCTATGGATCTGCTGGAAGATATTCAAATTTCTCTTGCTTTGGGCCGCTGCTCAAGATATTCTCTGATACACTTTGCCGCTACATTGATGATTTCCGCCGTCGACTGATACTCTTTGACACGCTTGAAGCCTACTGATTTGATCTGATACACTTTAAACTCTGTGAATGATCTGCTGTTGTTTTCAAATTGGATCCTTTGGCATGATTGAGCGATTTTCGGGCTTTTTCGGCGCGCAGTGGGCTCAGCAATCAAAAGATTCCCTAAAGATTCCTCGAAATGGCCTATTTCCCGTAGCGATGCACGAATAGCACTTCGCGCTATTCGCGCATCGAAAACTGCCTCTGTTTCTTGATCTGGAGCTCCGAAGTGCGACTTTTCTTCCTGCGTGAAGCTTTTTCGGCTTTTCTGGCTGCTGACGTAAGCATGGCGTTGGGTGTACGGCGGATGAAGTTAGCTGTGGGTCCCTGGTACAACGCGACGTGGTGAGGTACTGGATAGACTGTGGTGAAGAGACTCCGATGCGATATCGCGACATCGCATCGGCGGGGAAAGGGAGCATCATTAGGTTTGGCATTTGGCGCTTGTGACTGCCGATATGCGATATCGCGATATCGCATCGGCGGGGACGGAGGGGTGAACGGATTGGACACTCGGCGTTTGTGATCGTCGATCGCCGATTTCACGATATCGCATTGGTGAGTTATGGATGGGCAATGTTTTGCGTGAAAGTGACATGGCGAGGTTGCGATGCGAAAACGGCATGATGGGAAAAAGGTAAATGAGTGGGTGTGAAGGGCTTTTGAAGTTTCGGAAGGGGTCCTACTACTTCGGAGGAGTTTTATACTTAGGAAGGAGTCCATAGTATTTGGAAGGTGGTTTCGGAGGTTGGGGTTCTTGCTTAGTTTCTGATAAACTAAACAATTTCCGGGAACTGACATGGTTATTTTTCAACCAGGAGGAGGATATTACATAGGGGAATTCACTTAATATTAATACAGGGATAGGGAAACATAGGGAGCTACATAATAATGTTAGTGGTTAATATGGAGATGATAAGAAAGCACTAAGTTTCGGGAGAACTTAGGCTGTTGCTGGGGGTAGGACCATACTTCGGGAGAAGATATGGAACAACTGTGAGTAAAGCAGATCTTTACCCAACTGGGGTGATGAAGATGATGAACTTAAGAGGTGTCAAGCAGATCTTGACCTCTTTTGGGGATGTTAGTTAGCGATCGGGGGGAAAGCAGAGAAGGGGAGTTAGTTATACCTCATTTGAGCCTTTTTGCTTACCAATCTTTGCTGATTATGTTCTGCATGATCTGATACCCGAAAACTTGGAACTGGTCAGCAATTCAACAACCTCAGAACTACCTACCCAGCCTACTTGCCTAGCATTTTTTCTTCTTTTGCTTGGGGGTGCACTTAGACTTGCAGACCCATCATACATTTTTCTTTGATGCTTTCCCATCTACTCACTAACCTTATTCTTCCAGAGCCCGATTAAACTGTATAAGAGTTTTTGCTTCGCTACCTATTAAGGTCTGCAAGATAAAATTTGGGAAGACTTACAATCTCTATATTCTAAACAGAATTTAAACTAGGAGACAAGATAAAATGTTACGACCCCCGTAACAAAAGTAGCGATACTAGAACTTTACAAAAATTGAAGCAATTGAATTCTTGAAGTAAGCCTTCTTCATTGGAGATGTTTGAGAAATATGGAGCATTGCAGCAAGAAAAGTACAACATATTTGGCCTGTGAAATGCCAATCATGAAAAATGAATACCTGCTACAGCAGGAGCTAACAGTGGCTCCACTCGGGGATGGCTTCTCCTTGCAGGAAGTCAAGAACAGCAGGCCAGAATGCCTTGATTTTTAGCTTCTTACTGTCCTCTGCAAAATTTATTTTCTCCGGCCGCTTTATTTCTTCTACCTAACTACCCTAACCAACAACTGCTTTGCCGTTAGGTAAAATCAAATAACCAGTGCAGCCATTTAAGCAACTGTGAAACGTGATAATCTTGCTGACTGATCATTTATGAACGCAAAAGCATCATTCGGGCTCGTGCTTTTACAACCAAAATTTTGGCCTCCATCATTTGGCGTTGAAGCTTACGGTCTTCACTGAGGAAACATGTTAGCAAAATTTTGTTAAGCCAAAGTTCCATGTAATCTGCGATTGGATCAATGAACTTACCCTGTGAGAGAACTTCCTCTGCTTCGTTGAATCTTCAAAAGAATCATGCAGAGTTTGTGAATCAGCAGGTGGCGGCATCTTCTCCTGAGTTGAGGACGAGAGACTTCGGCATGATTTAGGATCTTCTGGGTCGAGGGGAGCAGCTGCATCTTCGGTAATGAGCCTAGCAGATGATCCTTCTGTCTTTCCCTTGGATCCCAGATCACACAGAATCCTCAGGTCCTCAGGAAACAGTGTTCCCTCCTGAATATGGGCATGAAAGCTTAGGTATGATTCTGGGTTCTTTGGGCTGGAAGGATCAGTTACATCATCGGTAATGACCCTAGCCGTTGATCCTTCTGTCTTTCCCTTGGAACCCAGATCATACTCAAACTGTAATTCAAGAGACAACACTATTTCCCATTGAACTGGAGGAGGAAGATTTTGAAAAAACTCTTGAGGGTTGCGAAAATCATAAGACTGACTTTGAGCTCCCAAGAGTTCAATTTCCTTCTCATATTTTTCCACAACCAACTCAAGGAACAATTTATTTCAGCCACCAGGTATTGTTGACAATACCTTTCTGAAAAATCTATCATCAAGTTCAAACTCTGATAAACTTTCTCTGCATTTTTCTAAAGATTCTTCTATCGGAAGTTCTTCCCAAGATTCAGTCATTCTCTTTTTTTTTTAATACATGGGGGACTTGGCTGTAACATTTGGTTCGTTCCTCGGTGGAGCCTTTGATTGAAATTGAAGTGGAGTCGCTAGGTGGACGTTTGGATTCTGAAATGTCTGGTCTATGTCCGCCATCAAAGATCAGAACTACGCATGACAAGCTTTCAAAAATAGGAGCACTTCCTCCATTGGGGTCTAAAGATGAAACGAACGCTTGAATCCCCAATGGTGCGCGCAGATACAGGTCGACCGAGGCTTTTACAAGTCGGTTTCTTCCACTGTAGAGCTACAGATTGATTGCATTGATTTATCTGAGGAGGTCCCCAGTGGAGTTGCCATTTTGTTATCACTCAGGTTGTCCCTAGGCTCCTAGTAGGGATACGGACGAGGTAACCACAAACCAATCTTCTGATTGCAAGTTCTAGCCCACCTGCAATCAGAGAGGGCTCTCTCCTTTAGATTCAACCTTAGTTGATCTAGATTTAACCTTAGTTGATGATTTTAGGCTAGCTTTCTGACTTCAAGGGAATGTTGACTGTGATTGGAGGGAAGGTAGGATTCTTGAGTAAAGAGGCACAGTAAGGTGTTATAAGTTTTGAACCATTGGGCATGGAGTCACAGATTGGGGCATGCGAGCATTTTCTTGGTCACAAGGGGATACGAAGCGGGATAGCCACGCTGGATACAATACTTAGTCTGCTGAAAGTACGGAATGAACATCAGGGATGAAAGGCAAAAGAGAATCATTTCATCATGCTGATAAAGGCGAGAAATGGATGAGTGGGATCCCGGAGAAGTTAAGAATTCCAAAGACATGCACTCATATATGAGAGAAACAGGGTAAACTAGAGCATTTAAGAATTCTAGCTCATAACTATTTTTGAAGAAAACATCGAAAAGCGCAAAAATTGAACTTAAGGTGTACTGAAACAAATCTTAATCTATTCTTTTTTCCTGCAACTCAAAAATGGCGGAAAGATGATAAAACATAAAATAGACAGGGAGGGAAAACACTTATTGGATCATGCAGAGACACGGGAATTCCGTGATCATTCCTCGGCCAAGAGAAAACAGCAAGTTGTTTCGCAATCCATGCTTTCAACAATTTTGATTATGAAAAATATGATAGTTACAGTGTGAGTCTTTACTCAGAGAAATTGTTGGAAAGGAAACTGACCAACAACTACTACTACCAACCAACCAACCCTTTACAATATTTCTTCGGGTGGTATTTATAGACAAAATATCAGAAAGACATCATTACAAGTGACCTTGATAGGTCTGCTTAGAACTCTTCAAAAATCTAAATGCTGCTGGAAATAAATGCAAGTAAATCTTTTTGGCTGCGCTGGGGGGCAGCTGAATCGGAACAGGTGACGAGGTGGCCCTTGGGGACCAGATGCGGTGTTGCTGGAGTGAATGTGCTTTGGGGCTGCAGTTCGGCTTAGGTGCGAATTGAATGTGCAATTATTACGATTTGAGAGCTTCGTAATTTCGCTCTCCTCCTATGGATCTGCTGGAAGATATTCGAATTTCTCTTGCTTTGGGCCGCTCCTCAAGATATTCTCTGATACACTTTGCCGCTACATTGATGATTTCCGCCGTCGACTGATACGCTTTGACATGCTTGAAGCTTGCTGATTTGATCTGATACACTTTAAACTCTATGAATGATCTGCTGCTGTTTTCAAACCGGATCCTTTGGCACGATTGGGCGATTTTCAGGATTTTTCGGCGCGCAGTGGGCTCAGCAATCAGAAGATTCCCTGAAGATTCCTCGAAATGGCCTATTTCTCATAGCGATGCACGAATAGTGCTTCACGCATCGAAAACTGCCTTTGTTTCTTGATCTGGAGCTCTGAAGTGCGACTTTTCTTCCTGCGCGAAGATTTTTCGGCTTTTCTGGCTGCTGACGTAAGCATGGCATCGACTGTACGGCGGATGAAGTCAGCTGTGGGTCCCTGGTACAGTGCAACGTGGTGAGGTACTGGATAGACTGTGGTGAAGAGACTCTGATGCGATATCGTGACATCGCGTCGGCGGGGAAAGGGAGCATCATTGGGTTGGGCATTTGGCGCTTGCGACTGCCGATATGTGATATCGCGATATCGCATCGGCGGGGATGGAGGGGTGAACAGATTGGACACTCGGTGTTTGCGATCGCCGATCGCCGATTTCGCGATATCGCATTGGTGAGTTAAGGATGGGCAATGTTTTGCGTGAAAGTGACATGGCGAGGTTGCGATGCGAAAACGGCATGATGGGAAAAAGGTAAATGAGTGGGTGTGAAGGGCTTTTGAAGTTTCGGAAGGGGTCCTACTACTTCGGAGGAGTTTTATACTTAGGAAGGAGTCCATAGTATTTGGAAGGTGGTTTCGGAGGTTGGGGTTCTTGCTTAGTTTCTGATAAACCAAACAATTACCGGGAATTGATATGCTTATTTTTCAACCAGGAGGAGGATATTACATAGGGGAATTCACTTAATATTAATACGGGGATAGGGAAACATAGGGAGCTACATAATAATGTTAGTGGTTAATATGGAGATGATAAGAAAGCGCTAAGTTTCGGGAGAACTTAGGCTGTTGTTGGGGGTAGGACCATACTTCGGGAGAAGATATGGAACAACTATGAGTAAAGCAGATCTTTACTCAACCAGGGTGATGAAGATGATGAACTTAAGAGGTGTCAAGCAGATCTTGACCTCTTTTGGGGATGTTAGTTAGTGATCGGGGGGAAAGCAGAGAAGGGGAGTTAGTTATACCTCATTTGAGCCTTTTTGCTTACCAATCTTTGCTGATTATGTTCTGCATGATCTGATACCTGAAAACTTGGAACTAGTCAGCAATTCAACAACCTCAGAACTACTTACCCAGCCTACTTGCCTAGCATTTTTTCTTCTTTTACTTGGGGGTGCACTTAGACTTGCAGACCCATCATACAATTTTCTTTTGATGCTTTCCTATCTACATACTACCCTTATTTCTTCCAGATCCCAGATTAAACTGCTGGACTCTTCTGTTTCTCTACCTATCTAAGAGTCTGCCAAGATTAAACTGTTTGGACAGACTTACAATCTCTATATTCTAAAACAAGAAATTTAAACCTAGGGAGACCAAGATTAAAACTGTTTGGACCTCCCTTTAACTAAAATAGTGATACCAGGAAAGCTTTACAAATTTGAGGCAATTGAAATAAATCTTGAAGTAGCCTTCTTCATTTGGAGACTGTTTGAGCAAATATGGAGCATTGCAGCAAGAAAAGTACAACATATTTGGCCTGTGAAATGCCAATCATGAAAAATGAATACCTGCTGCAGCAGGAGGTAACACTTGGAATGGCCTTTTGTTTTTGGATTGGACTTAATTGTCATTCATAGTCTGCATGCCCTCCTTCTAGTGAAAAAAAGTGTTGAGGCCTCGAAAATCATTGCTTAACACATGGGAAAAACCACCTGGTCCGAACCTTAAGACGTCTCCTTTTCCATGTAGGTAGTGGCCCCGGCTGGGGATAATGGAACCAGTTTCCCAATGAAAGGTTATTGAATGTATATGTAATTACTATAACAAAGGTAAATAGATGGATTTGCAGTAATGAATTAAATGAAAAACATATGCATTTATCTACTCTATAACCTAGAATTGTTTAACATTTATCTAGATGCAATCTATAATGATTTTCCTTAGTAGATGACAATATAGATTGCTCAAACACCACTGGAAATGAAAATATTTCAAGATGATTATATTCATAAATAGTTAATCAAACTAATGTGTGTAACTCATATCACATTTAAAATATCAAAGCAAATTTTTGAACATGTATTTAAAAATATTAATGGCAACATGATCAGAAATGAATACATGTAACATTGTTCTTTAAATACCATGTAATAAGCAATCTAAAAAGATAAATTCATTATTTATTTATGAAAAAAATAGAGGTACAAAGATAGAAATAACAGATGCACGTTGCTTAGCTCATAAAATAAATAGAAATAGTTTATTCCTTGTCACAAAGATGATTCCAGGAGTACATTAATGCAACTTCTCAAAATTCTTTATGAAAATTCTTAAACAATGTTCCAGTCATTCTATTGAGAAAATGATGAAAGTACAGTTGTGCGAGCATTCGTAAGCCTCTATTCATCAAATTCAAGACCTTTATTTGGTACAATTAGGAAGCTTAATTAGCAGGAAATGAATCTATCTATTTTGCAGAGCATTGAGGGAATTTAAACAAATCCCCTCAATATGGTTAAAGAAAAATATTTTTTGGTAGAAATTTTATGAAAGTGATCTTTTGTCTTCATCAGCTTTGTTTGTTCCATCAGATTCTTTGGATGTTTGTCTATTTGTTTGAACTGAACTATCGCTTATCATCACAATTGTCTTCTTCTGTCATGTACCTGAACACGAAAATAAGAACTGATAAGTAAAAATTAATGAGACTAATAAGCGAGTTTTATTTGAAACAAATCACTTTTTACAAAAAATCAGGAAAAACGTAGAGTCATAATAAATTCCTAACACAACCAACATGGAGAGTAATGCAAAGTGAAATATGTTGTAATACAAGTCAAAATTTTACATTCTTGTCGCAAATTGCAATCGCTTTTAGACCAGGAGTAGAACTCTGAATAATCGTAATAACTTTTTAGGTTGGGAGTTGAATTATCATCATATTTCAAGCCAGAAGAATCCCTATTGAAGTAGACGGAAATCCAAGTAAGACCAAATCACAATCGGAATGGGCAGAGGAGGAATGGCTTAAGTTTCATGGCTTTTGTGATAACCGCAGATGTGGGATTTATGAAATGTGATTAATAACCCTGTCAGTTCTAGTCTAATTGCTATCACAATAACGAAGCAGTACAATACCAAAAATATTGAAAGATTTGTGATTTTCAATCTAGGGATGATGTCATGGTGATGTCATTATGATGTTGGGATCCATGTGGAATAATTACGTGGTGATTGCATGGAAGATGACATGGAGTATGACGTGCAGTATGACATCACAAATGTCGTCATAGCACAATCAGCATGAGGAAAGATATCACAATCGCAATTCAAATGAGGCATGACTCTTTGGTATTTGTGATAGCCGCGGACGCGGGGGTCTTATGAATTGCAGTGGATAATCCTCTTAGGTTTGGGGCTTTATCTCATATCACAATCGATGGTCGGTTGGTCTAATCGCAATCACAAATAGGCGTAGGTAGTGGGGCATGGAATTTTGGAAACTGCAATAGCTCCAGACATGGGGAATTTATGGAATGGATTTTATAATCCCATTGGGTCCGAGCTTAATCACATATCGCAATTGGGATAAGGCGGAAGTATGGACTTAAGATTTTTGGAACCTTTTGCGGTAGCTACAGACGCGGGGAATTTATGAATTACAGTGGATAATCTTGTTGGGTCTGGGGCTTTATTGCATATGACAAAAGAGATAGGTAGCAGGACTTGGGCAATGGTTCTTGCGATTGCGTGAATGTAGGATTTTAATGAAGTGAAGTTGACTTTCCCATCAGGTTCGAACCTAATAGAAATCACAATGGAGTTAAGGTTAAGAATTAAATTTTTTGGAACTTTTGCAATAGTCACGAAAGTGAGATTTTAATGAATTGTATTGAAGAATCATCGCGGGTCCGGTTTATATTGCAATCGCAATGGAGTTGGAGCAGAGGTCTTTTCTTTATAAAACTTCGTTTATTTGCAATGCGGGGGAGGCTTATCCTTTAGAAACTTTGTGATGCGGGATTTGAATGATTCATAGTTTATAAAGATAAAACCTTTGGGAATTAAAAACTCTAATTATTTTTTGTTTTTTTTATTAAATAGCCCATATTTTTTAATACTTAAGTTTTTTTAAGCCTAAGTATAGTTTTGGTGTCAGGGTCTATTAAAATTTGACTTTTTGGATAATCAAGGTTTAATACTTGGGTTTTAATTAAAAAGCATAAATATTAAAATTTGGTTATAGTTCCTTATTTAAAATATTTTTTTTATGTTGATTTTCTGAAACTAAAGAGTCCCTATTTTAATATAATAAATTTCATAGGAGATTCATAATATATTAAAATGGGGGTTGTTGAATAGTACAACAGGTTAACAAAATGGAATTACATAGGAAATCAAATACACAGTTTTCAAATATTTAATAAAATCCTAATTGAATTCTTCTAAAGTACAAAGTGTGGTATCTAAAATGGACAATCACGTAAGGTAGGAAAAATTCCTACAAGGGTCAAACAGATTAGGATAGATGAATTAGAGAAATGGATAATAATTTTGGGATAAAATCCCAATGATGTCAAATATATTCATGCACAGGTCAAATCTAAGGATATGTTGAGGCCTCGGAAATCGCTGCCATAACATTGGGGATAATCACCCGGTCTGGACCTTGGTACAACTCCTTTTCCGTTTGGAATGGTGGCTCCGACTGGAGATAACGGGACCAGTTTCCCGATAATGAAATAAAAGGGATGGATCGGTGATGAATAGATTTCTTAAGTGATAGGCGACTAGCTTATTCTATTGACGAAAATAGGAAAACTAATAATAATCCCGGGAACAACTTATTCATTCATAATGCAGCGTTAAATAATCTTTATCTATTTATCAGGAATATAGATGACTCTGTAAAATAAATAAAATATGTTCAATCATTTAAAGATTGCTTCACATGAATAGTCACAATGAAGCGATAAATACAAATTACTACATTCACTGTTTATATCATCGATACATATATACGTTTGAAAGGGAAGCATGCGATAAACAACCAATAGTGGAATGCATAAGGAATGCTGTGAAAAAACACATATATATATAAGCGATAATAGCAAGAATGATTTAAACAACAATTCATATAACGAAAATGAATACAGATGCAGATAATAGTACCATGTGAGCTGTAGATAAATCCAAATTATCAATCGCTATTCAAAATTCTTCCTTCAACATAGAAATGCTTTCAAACAATGACAATAGTGCACATTTGCATAAAAGCCTTCCTCATCAAATTCAGAATAATTGGTCAAGTTTCATAAAAGAATATCCCTGAAGTACAATAGTGCAACTTCATTGTTTAAGTCATATACAAAACTTTTACGACCCTTTCTAAATGCATGAAAGGGTCTATAAATACTACTAAACTAAAAAGATCTATGAAACAAAATCCTACTAAATTGGTATCAGTAAATGCGGTCTATCTCTCAGGGGAGATCTGGCAGTCGGTGAAGTGAGTCATGCCTCAGGTTGTTTGCCCTTAAACCTTAGCTGGCTTATCGCAAGCATTGGTTCTACTTCTAGCGGTTTGTTGAGGCGTAAACTGAATTAGACGGCGAAAGTGGCATCCTGAATGTCAGGTATAATATACCCGACAGCATCGGTTAGGCACTTCAAGACGGCTCTTTGGCTGCATGGATTGATTAAGAAGAATCAATAAGCATCCCACGTCACACTGTTGATTCCAGCGATCAATGTTGCGCTTTTCTCCAGCTCCGGATAGCATGAGTGCTCCAATATATTTGCTGTTGTTAATTGACCTGGAGTGCATTGGGAAATTATGTTAGATAAATACAGTGTATTATTTACTAATTCAACCAAATTTCCACTGATTGTCCTGCATCTGGAATTGCTCTTTCCGCTTTCATTAGTTGCGATTTCCATTTTATGAATAATATCTCTTTGTGCAATTCCATAATTCTCGGTAGATTAGCTGCCCGGCCTACATCGGAATCCTACCATTCTATAAAGTTTGTCAGTGTTTCTTCGGACTGATCCAATTTGGTCCTTGCTTTGTCTACCTTTTCGCTTATAGATGCTGCCAATTCGCACAATGGTTCTGCTCGTATAATGTGTTGACTTAATAGCTTAACCTGATTAATCAATCCCTTATTTAGCTGAAGCGCTTCCGCCTTGAACTCATCTATCTGAGGGAGATTTTTCATTTGCTCAATTTTAGTGGTCAATTGAGCGATTTGTTCATCTTTCACTTTCATTGTTCCCTCAGTTGATATTCTTAACTGCTCCAATGCCGCCGATAGCTCCTTTTGCCTTTGTATTGCACCTTCATCAATTCTCTGCTTTTGCTCTTGTAATTGCTTGGTCAGCTGATTATTGTTCTGCTGCTGTACTAGAAATTCTTTCTCCGCCTGCTCTGCCCTCTGCTGAACTTCTGATAATCTCGCTTGTCGCGACGAGATGTCTTGATCCTTGGCTTTTAAAAAATTTCTCACCTCCGATGCTTTATCAATGGTCGCTGCCGAATATGCTCCAGCGAACTGTGATAGCTTGGTTAAGTCGTCGGAGGGGTTGAATTCTTCTTTCCACACTACATTGCCCGTCACTGTTGATTCAGGGAATAGGGAAGGTTGATCAGTCCTTTTCATTTTCCTCTGTCGCTTTACGACAGCTTTTTGCTTGGGGCTATAAAATAAATCTAAAGGGGGGATCTCTTCAATTTGCAAAACGATCTCTCCCGTTGGATCTTTAGGAATTATTTCTAGTTCTTTTGTTTTGGGTAGGCCGCTGGTTTCACCTGAAACCGGTTTCGATGTCGCTTCCTGTGTATCACCTTATTTAGAAACCTCGTCATCTTTTGAGCACACTAAGTTATTGATGATTGTACTGAATTGCTGCCATTGCTAGAGCAATTTCGGATCATCTAGTGTATCATTGTTATTCCTAGAGCTGCTTTCCTCTTGTGTCTTTGCATGGGTTTCTTCTTGTCGCTGCACATTTTCCTGGGTCACCTCTTGTCTCTTGCTGTGCATTTCCTCCTGCTATTTTGATGTAGTAGGAGGTGGCGTATTATTTCGCTGCTCAGACTCGCTTGACCTGGTTGTTGTCGATCCAGTCGCTAACAGGTCTAGAGGCAGAGTTTGCAACCTCTATTCTCTAATTCTGTTAAATTCAACTAGCCCTTCATCATTATAAACATTTCTCGCAAGCGACTTGACTTGATACAGTGATTCGGCTGATGCGAACAAATCTTCGAATTTGTCTTCTTTGTGCTCGACCTTGGCCAATTTGGCCTGTTCGAGCGCATTGTAAGCAATCTTTCTTGGATCACACTGCCTTCTTGGAAGAGTAGCCAGAGTGAGCAAATTCATTTTCCCGGCTTCCTTCTCTGCATGCTTGATATCATGCAGGGTATATAATCCAATTCGTAATGGAAAAGAAGGCCAAATATGTTTTTTAGCTCTTTTCAGGGTCTGGGTAACCCCTTAAGTACTGATTTGATAAGCTACCTCCTTGGCAAGTAGCTTATCGGGGATGTAAAGTGGTAGCACATGTGGCTTAGATTGACTGCCAAAAACTCTGATGTAGGTGAATTTCTTCTCCCCAAAGCAACTTGCTACTGCAGTCAAATCTACCCCTGCTTGCTCAGAAATTTTCGGGGCAGGCTTATTAAAAATTGAATAATGAATTGGCAAAATAAAACCGTTGCAGATTTGGTACAGGTGGTTCTTATAACTAGTCTTCCATAGTTTTTGATGATATATGTGAATGGGTGTGGGATCTTGCGATGTCCACCTCCATCCCAGCACAGGAAACTCAGAATTAAAACAAAACACATCCATAATATAGGCACTATAATAAAATGGCAGAATAACCCTCTCTGTGACACGATAGTCAGACCTGAAGTCGAGAATGGCTTTGGCTAACTTGTCGGATAATATAACCGCCCTTTCTCCACTACATGCTGCCTCTATTAGGGGAACCATTTCTATGGTGAAATTGGCAGAGTCATGCAATCCCCATAGCCTACACATCATAATTCCAGCATAACAGTAAGGAGAACAGAGGGAGTCAACTGAGTACTTACCCGAGGTTTCATGCTTGTGTTTTTCTGGATTCTGTCTCCAGCCTTAAATTGGTTTAGACTCGTTCTCGTTCTCTGCTCGAAATTTCTCCAAAAATGCAGCATTATATTTCTTCTCTTCTTGCGGCAGGTGATACATTAGCCTTAGGTCTTCGGCTCGAAACGAACCGAAAAACCCTCCCGTCCGCAGTTTCAAACAGCCTATTGATAATTGGGAGCTCTTGGATTGCCCACCTTACACATCTGTGTAAGGAAAACTTGTTCCCGAGCCGCTTTTCTGTGTAAGAAGGAGTCGGCCAAGTCTTTTAAATTGGCATCATATTTGCTGGTATTATCACATAAAATCTCTACTTCGGTCATTGTTGGCCCTTCTGCTTCAATCAAATTATAAGTCCCTTGCCAAGTGGTCCTGGTGAGTCCTAAGCATGTTGTATCTGATATCAGCCCTTTATTCTTTCCAGTTGGATCAGCGGCAGCTAGCCCTGCGGTTGGCGGAGTAGTAGGCATTGTAGTCTTCTTGGATTTCTTTCCCATTCCACTTTCTTCTATTTCTATGGAAGAATTCTGCTCAGATTGAAAGATAAGCGCAACACATGAAACAATAACATGAATTGAACAGAATGAAATATGTATATATATCTTGGTGCATTCATAGTAATTAATCGACTTAAGGTGGCCTTAGGATCAAATACGTGGATAAGCTTCAAGCCTGCTATTCTTATTAAATGGTCGTTACGGCCTGTCAGTCTCATTAATTACAGTTGCTTCGATTAATGGATGAATGATTTATTCGAAGCATGCTTAGGGTGATTTGGCGGTTTGAACGCGGATGAGCGGCTTTTCCAAAGGATATGGCCTTAATTATGAATAAATTATATTAAACTGCCTTTATGACTGTTACTTTGAAAACTGTGCTATTTTACCCTTTACATAATCGGGCATTGGGAAATGCTAAGTTATTGCATTGGTTTTGTTTGGAATCCCCGATCGCTGATAGCGATATAGCATCGCGTCGGGCATAGCTGGTAGGGTCGCTTAGGATGAGGGCATGGTAAGTCGCCGATCGCCGATAGCGATATCGCATCGCATTGGATGAGGGGGAGCTTAATTGTGCTTTAAACGTTATCGCCGATTGTCGATTGCTAATTTCGCATTGCCGATTTCGCATCGCATCTCAGCAAGGATCATTAATCATGTTACTTTATGATTTGCCGATATCTGATTGCGATTTCGCATCGGCGAAAACCAAGATGTCCCTTAAGTTGAGCTTTCTTTGTCATTGCGATATGCGATCTTGCGATTGCTTTATCGCAATGATAAAGGTAAATTGTTTTATGTTGGGGTTTATCGGTTGGTTTTATTAAAAAGGATTTTTTAATGATGTTTCCTTTGATTCAAGCGTTTTTTTGAAATCGAACTTTTAAATTGATACCAATTTGAAACAAAAATAAAAAAAGGGACCCATTTCACATTATAGTTTTGGAATTTAAATGATATGAAATGGGGGGTTGTTGTATGGCACAACAATTGGTGATTCGCTGGAAGAAACAGTTATCTCTGAACAGTATAGAAATACTTAGACTTTTTCACAATAGAAATTTTATTCAAAAGGGAAAATTCTAATATAACTAGATATCATTGCATTCTAAGGAAACAAAACTTTCTTTGTTAATTTCCTCTCTTGTTGAAAAATAGATACATTCCAGATTTTTAAATTGGCACTTATTGGTTGATATTGATAAAATAGGAAACTTTTTCAAATCAACTATTATAATTAACTCCTTTGCCATAGGTAGAGCCTCTGCTGCCAGCAAACGTCCATAGTCTCGACAGGGATACCTTTTAACCATATCACTGTCTATTGCCCTATTCGCCTCAGAGCATCATTAATAGAATGAATTCAAAAACATGTTTTCCACATTTTGTTTTTCTTTTTTTGTTATTTTGTAAGATAAAAAGTCAATTCCCTGGTGTGGTGGCCAGTAAATTGACAATGCCATTCACTGGTAGTAATCTAACCGAACAAGTTGGCTCGTGATGAGACCCCTTGTCTTACAATTGAAGCCATTACCCTGTTTGGTAGCAGTATTGTATGTCGGCCAAACTATTTTCCTATGATCATGGTAAGCAGGCTTGTAATAAGACCTCTCAACTTTTATATCTAGTATTCTTGGAATTACATCTTGAACAATCATGAACTTAGGTAAAATGGGATAGACAATTTTCCTCCTTAAGGTAGGATGGATGACAAGGTAAGAGTTTGAGATGTTGAATTTGGATTAGCTTCTATTTTAATATTGATAACCCTTTTATAACCAATTTTGAAAAATCTAAAAAGATTTACAGGATTTATAAACTTCAAGAGGAGTTCACTAGGATTGTATTGTAGTCTCAGAATGCAATTATAACTAATTTCCTAGAAATTATTCCTTTTGTTTAATACTTCTATTTATTTAAAAGTAAATATCGCATTTCTTGTTTCTGAGAAACTCTTTAAATACAGCAAAGGTCAAAGAGAAACTGCCTTACAGTTTTATTTTCTAATTTTGCTACAAACTATCAGAATGTTATTTAAAAGGAGAAGGGGTTACCTCCTCAGTTGAAAATTTTCTTTAAGACTAGGCCATTAACAGGGAGAGAATATTTCAACCCTGATAAATCTTGTAGCATGAAAGTCAACTGGCCTATCTTTTCACAGATCTGAAACGGTCCAAGCCACATTTTCTGAAATTTGGTGTGTTTCCCTTTATATTCATGGGCTTTGTCCCATTTCAGGACCAAATCACCAACTTGGAATTGCTCAGAACGAGATGAGATTGAATCAAATGATGACTTGATGATCTGCTGATGTTTCACATGAATAATCTTGGCTTTTTCTCTTTCTTCTTCTAATTTCAGGATTTGGTCATGCCTAAGTTGTAAAGAAGAAGAAGGATTTCCTTCAATAAATTGAACTAGAGCTAGAGAGGGAAGAATAAGATTTTTTGGCAGTACAGCTTCTTTTCCATAAATGAGTTTATATGGAGAAGAACCTATAGAATCCTTTTGTGTTATCCTGTCAACCCATAGTGCAAATATCAAAGATTTGTGCCAGGTCTTGTGATTCTGTTTGATAGTTTGTTTGATAATTTTAATAAGGTTTTTGTTTGTAGATTCTGCCAAACCATTACCCTGAGGATAATAGTTAGCAGAATATTTGATCTTGAAACCTCTTTTGATTGCGAAATCAAACATAGCATTTCCCAAAAAGTAAGATGCATTATAAAAAACAAGAGCATTCGGGACACCAAACCTGGTAATGATGAATTGATCTATGAATTTGATGATGGCTTTAGAGTTTGTTTTCTTTAGCGGAATTGCTTCAACCCACTTGGTAAAGTAATCGGTAGCAGCAAGGATATACTTGTGCTGCTTGGAAGAATTAGGAGTAATTTCTCCAATAATGTCCAATCCCCATTGCTCAAATGGTTGTTCAATGTTGACCGGTTGCAGAGGAAAGGCTGATTTCTTTAGTCTTTCACTCGAAGTTTGACAACTTGGGCATCTCCTCACATATTCATGAGTGTCTCTAAACAGAGTGGGCCAGTAATATCCATCATGGATGACTTTGTGAGCTGTTGTATCAGCTCCGAAGTGGCCTCCCGCTGGCCTGTCATGCAATTCCTGCAAGACCCTTTGTGCTTCCTGTTTTTCAAGGCATCTTAGTAAAACGGAATCATAATTTTGCTTAAACAGAACATCATCAATAATGGTAAAATTTTTTGCTTTCAATCTTATGGCCCTTTTGTTTTTGTAGGACAAGTTAGGAGGTACATATCCATTTTTTAGGTAAAATATTAAATCAACATACTGTGATTCAGAATCAATGGCACTTACCTGATTGATGGTTTCAGGTTGATCTGTATCGCTTGATTCCGGAATGTTGGACGCGCCTGCCAATAACTTGCAAAAACCTTGACCTCTAACGATCTTTGCTAGCTTTATTTCTATGTCGTATTCCTGAAGTGTTGTTACCCAATTTTCCCTTTTTTCTCCCAGTTCTCTCTGGATTAATAGTTGTCTAACTAAGGAGAAAGGAACTATAACTTTTGTATGGGCTTTCAGCAGGAATGGTTTGTAATGTTTAACCGCTTTATATACAGCAAAGGCTTGTTTTTCTACTTCAAAATAATTTAGTTTTGCACCTTGAAGATTCGAGCTATAAAATGAAATAGGTGCTTCCAAATTGTGATCGTTGATCTATGTAAGTACTGCAGCGTAAGAAGAATCGGATGCGATGGTATACAATGTAAAATGATTAGAAAAATTTGGGGTATTTAGAGCCGGGGCATTGATTATTGACTTCTTGATTAGTTCAAATGCTTCCTTTTCTGGTACTCCCCATTTGAAGACTGTATTTTTCTTAATCATAGTTTGAAGTGGTAAAATAATTTGGGAAAAATCTGGAGCAAATCTTTTTACAAAATTAATTTGGCCTAAGAATGAC
Organism: Pinus taeda; assembly: GCA_000404065.3. NCBI lineage: Eukaryota > Viridiplantae > Streptophyta > Pinopsida > Pinales > Pinaceae > Pinus > Pinus taeda. Next base: position 143,904 of record APFE031581221.1, read on the forward strand.
TGCATGGATTTCTTATTATGAGGAAAAGGGATTTCAGAAATTTCATTTATCCTGTCTGGGTCGATATAGATGCCATCTTTAGATACAATAAAGCCTAGGATCTTACCTTGATCAAGAGCGAAGAAATATTTCTTAGGGTTTAGAGAAATACCGTATTTCTTACAGCGTTGGAAGATCTGATTCAAATCATGCAAGTGATTGGATCTTTCTCTTGAAAATACAGTGATGTCATCTAAATAGACAACTACTATTCTATTAATTAACCATTTGAAAGCGATATCCATCGCCCTTTGGAAAGTGGCTCCTGCATTAATAAGTCCGAAAGGCATTTTCTGATAAGCATATGTTCCCCACTTTGTTCTAAAGGTGGTTTTGAGTCGATCATCGGGGTGAACCAGAATTTGATTATACCCTGAAAATCTGTCTAAGAAGGACATTAACTCAGAGCCAGCCACTGATTGGAGTATCTGCTCAATAGTGGGTAATGGGAAATTATCTTTTAGACTTGCCTTATTTAAATTCCTGAAATCGATACAAATCCTTATGTTGCCATTCTTCTTTCTGACTGGTACCATATTGGAGACCCAATTCGAGTGTCGTACGGGAAAAATAATCTTAGCTTTCAAGAGTTTGTTGAGTTCCGATTTTATCTGACCCTCTAGGTTCGGATGTATTTTTCTCAACTTTTGTTGAATTGGTTTCTGCTCGGGAAGCATTGGGATAGTGTGCTAAATAATAGATGTGTCATATGTTTTTAGATCGTCATATTTCCGAGCGAAAACATGTTTATTCTTTCGTAACAGACTAATAAATTCTTCCTTTTCCTCTATAGAAAGTCCTAATCCTAAATTAATGTTTTGAGGATTTTGTTCAGTGCCAAGGTTTATTAATTCAAACCTTAAGGTAGAGCTCTGAAGATTTGTATTAGATACAGGTTTGAACCTGTCTTTGATATCGTAAAGGTCTTAAAGCTTCACTACATGCTTAGGGATTGAGTTTTCCTCATGTTTACCTTGTATTTGAGTATCATGCTCATCTTCCTCAATGATTTGATTGTCATAGGATTTTTCAGAGGTCAGAAATTGTAAAATGTCTTCATCGTGATTAAACACTCTCCAATTGGTTACATTATCTGGAATGGATGGCCTAAAAAGTAATTCTATTGAAAACCTATCTAGACTATAGTCTTCGGAAGGGAGCAGCTTGGAAGCGACATTGGCCAGCAAATCAGCTGCGTTATTCTGTGGCCTAGGAATGGAAGATATATTGAATGCTAAAAAATGGGAGGTGAGTTCTTGTACCAGTGATTGATAATGCTTAAGATGGTTCGAAAGACAATGGATTGTATTCCTTACCTGTTTGACAATAATCTCAGAGTTGCCAAATACCTTTAAGTACTGAACTTTGAGGCCGATTGCTTTGTACAGTCCTTGTACAAGCACTTCATACTCGGCTGTGTTATTAGTGCATTCAAATTCTAATCTACAGGATAGCATTGTTTTTTCTCCTTGTGGGCTGACCAAAATGCATCCTTCTCTTGATCCTTCACTAGACTTAGATCCATCAAAATATAAAGACCAAAATAATGAATTATCTACAGTTTTTGTTACAACATTCTCAGTAACATTAACGCATTTAGACCTGTCGGTCTGTGAAAAGTTTTTGATCTGTGATGCAAAATTATTGACTGAGAAAGGGGATGGCTGGGCAATATAATTGCCGAAAATTGACTCTGAAGAATAGTTTCCTAGGATATTATTGTTGAACGCGACTGGCTGATTTTCTTGTTCAAATTATGTAACAGTGTGGGTCATATGTTTCTCTCGATAAATCTTTATTTGATTGGACTTTCCCTTATAGGGGAGCCACATATGTGACCAATCGGTAGAAATATACCCATGGAGTTTTTCTGACCAATCCCTGCTTAAAATCAATCCATAAAATTCAGGTATATCGGCGACTAGAATATCGATCCTTTGGACAATTCTTGGATCTGTCGATAACCTGATTGTTACAGAGTTTATTTCCCCTAGAACTTGAACTTTAGTTCTATCTAACTGCACGATGTGAATAGAAGACTTCTGGGGTTCTATATTCAGTTTGGAGCAAACTGAAGCTGGCATTATATTCGAAGATGCCCCATAATTAATTAAGCAGTTGTGCAGATTTCGATTATAAATTTCATAAGTCAGGAGGAAAGGGGGGGTATGGGAGTTTGATCTATCTCCAATCCGAATTGTCTTAGTTGCCTCAACTCTACCAGCAGGGGGTTTTCCTGAGTCGCTTGCAGCTTTAGTGGTGGGAAGAGGTGAAGAAGGGATAGCGTTAAATTCTTTGAGTAGTAATTTTTGCTGATGTTTTAATTTACTAAGTTCAAACATGGTGATGTTTGCCTTAGTCTTCTTCATGTCATCGACAATGTTGTAATCCATCGAATTAGAAACTACCAAAGTTTTAGATGGTGAAGGTGTAGTAGAGGATGATGGCTGATTGTTTGATACTGTCGTGGCTGGCTTCCTAACGGGTACCTTTTCCTTTATAGTATTGGTTCCAGCACTCCTTTTCTTTGGATTAGCTTGAACAGGTTCGGGAGTACCTTTACTTCTTGTAGTGACAGGAAAGGCTTCTTGTTCGGCATCAGTATCGGAATTAGGGAGTATAAAGTCCCACATTCCGTGACATTCAACTACTTCTTCTTCTTCTCCTTCAGATGGTATAAATGTTTCTACCTCTTCTTCTTCCTCAGGATCCAAGTCTGCATATGATATAACGTTTGGAGGTTTGGACTCGAGTTTCTTGAAATTCCTATATGGTTTCTTCGTTGAGGATTCAGATACTTGTTTCTTGATCTCAACCATTTCGTTCAACATAGTTTTAAGGACTTTTTGAAGGCCCTCCATGTTATATGGATCCTTAGTATTCTTTTTCTTAGAGTCATCTTTAAAGGACACTTTTTCAGATTTTCTTTCTTCCAAGGCAGTTTTCTTTTCTAAGGCGATTACACTTTTTTCCACAGCGAGTGCTTCCTTCATGTTTTCGGCCAATGTAGGCTGTTTGGCCCTATTGAAAAATATGGCAATGTTTGAAGTCAAAGCGGTGATATACCACACTCTTCTAACTTTTTCTCTTGGCTTATCATCAGTGGGGATCTTGTTCAAGAGTTTGTTAAATCTGGAGTTGAACTCCTTGATAGGTTCTCTTGATTCGATCCTTAAATTTGAAAGATCATGGACAAGTGTAGCTAAGGATCTGTCATCACC
>APFE031581221.1:151142-163639 GCA_000404065.3 Pinus taeda
CTGCAGTCAAATCTACCCCTGCTTGCTCGGAAATTTTCGGGGCAGGCTTATTAAAAATTGAATAATGAATTGGCAACATAAAACCGTTGTAGATTTGGTACAGGTGGTGCTTATAACTAGTCTTCCATAGTTTTTGATGATATATGTGAATGGGTGTGGGATCTTGCGACGTCCACCTCCATCCCAGCACAAGAAACTCAGAATTAAAATACAACACATCCATAACATAGGCACTGTAATAAAATGGCGGAATAACCCTCTCTGTGACACGATAGTCAGACCTGAAGTCAAGAATGGCTTTGGCTAACTTGTCGGATAATATAACCGCCCAATCCATGATTTCTCTACTACATGCTGCCTCTATTAGGGGAACCATTTCTATGGTGAAATTGGCAGAGTCATGCAATCCCCATAGCCTACACATCATAATTCCAGCATAACAGTAAGGAGAACAGAGGGAGTCAACTGAGTACTTACCCGAGGTTTCATACTTGTGTTTTGCTGGATTCTGTCTCCAGCCTTGAATTGGTTAAGACTCGGTCTCGTTCTCTGCTCGAAATTTCTCCAAAAATGCAGCATTATATTTCTTCTTTTCTTGCGGCAGGTGATACATTAGCCTTAGGTCTTCGGCTCGAAACGAACCGAAAACCCTCCTGTCCGCAGTTTCAAACAGTCTATTGATAATTGGGAGCTCTTGGATTGCCGACCTTACCACATCTGTGTAAGGACGAAGTTGTTCCCGAGCCTCTATTCTTTGTAGGAAGGAGTTGGCCAAGTCTTTTAAATTGGCATCAGATTTGCTGGTATTATCACATAAAATCTCTACTTCGGTCATCGTTGGCCCTTCTGCTTCAATCAAATTATAAGTCCCTTGCCAAGTGGTCCTGGTGAGTCCTAAGCATGTTGTATCTGATATCAGCCCTTTATTCTTTCCAGTTGGATCAACGACAGCTAGCCCTGCGGCTGGTGGAGCAGTAGGCATTATAGTCTTCTTGGATTTCTTTCCCGTTCCACTTTCTTCTGTTTCTATGGAAGAATTCTGCGCAGAGTGAAAGATAAGCGCAACACATGCAACAATAACATGAATTGAACAGAATGAAATATATATAAATATATAATATATAATATATTATAGATATATATATATATATATATATATATAAATAATATATTATATATTATATATATATATATATATATAGATATAGATATCTTGGCGCATTCATAGTAATTAATCGACTTAAGGTGGCCTTAGGATCAAATATGTGGATAGGCTTCAAGCCTGCCATTCTTATTAAATGGTCGTTACGGCCTGTCAGTCTCATTAATTACAGTTGCTTCGATTAGTGGCTGAATGTTTTATTCGAAGCATGCTTAGGGTGATTTGGCGGTTTGAACGCGGATGAGCGGCTTTTCCAAAGGATATGGCCTTAATTACGAATAAATCATATTAAACTGCCTTTATGACTGTTACTTTGAAAACTGTGCCATTTACCCTTTACGCAATCAGGCATTGGGAAATGCTAAGTTATTGTATTGGTTTTGTTTGGAATCCCCGATTGCCGATAGCGATATCGAATCGCGTTGGGCATGGCTGGTAGGGCCGCTTAGGATGAGGGCACGGTGAGTCACCGATCGCCGATAGCGATATCGCATCGCATCGGACGAGGAGGAGCTTAGTTGTGCTTTCTTTGTCATTGCGATATGCGATCTCGCGATTGCTTTATCGCAATGATAAAGATTAATCGTTTTATATTGGGGTTTCTTGATTGGTTTTATTAAAAAGGCCTTTTAATGATGTTTTCTTTTATTCAAACCTTTTGTGAAATAGAACTTTAAATTGATACCAATTTGAAACAAAAATTAAAAAAGGGACCCATTTCACATTATAGTTTTGAAATTTTAACGATATGAAATGGGGGGTTTTTGTAGGGCACAACAATGTCATGAACCTAAAACTTATTTATTCGATGCTTCAAAGCTCACTTCTTCACATTAATCTTGGAGCTCTAACATCCCACAACACATCCAGGAGTCTTTGACACATCCAACTCAGCTATTTCTGGGTAAGTTCACTTAATTTGTCTTTTGCAACATTTCTGTCGCTTTTGGTGCTTTGGCTTGTGTGAGTGTTTTCTGCTTGATTTCTATGAACACTTGCTATCATTTGCATGCATATTAGCTTGTACTAACACCATTTCAGTTTTAATTAGCATTTGACTGTTGTCGCATGCATGACACTATTTTGCACAAATGGTCGCCGATTCAGCGACTCGCTTCACACACATGCATGTTGTTCCATTTTCTGAATTTTGCATTCACTTTTTGCATGCACGATCATTCACTCCTGCTTACACTCAGTAGCGCCATGCGTTCACATTCCCATTTTCTTTCAGTTTTCCGTTGTGGAGTCGGGCAGCCTTGGTCTGGAATCATCCTCACCAAGACAACATTGCGCAATCTTGAGAGGGAAGGCTCTACCTTCCTCCCAGAAAATGCGCATTTATGGCCAGTGACTATCCTCCAGTCTTGCCTTACGCAATTCTGAGAGGTAGTGACTGTTGGTCCAGAAAATTGCGCAATGTCGTGTCTGGGCTTGCATCACATTCATTTTGGAATTGTGCATTATGCAATCTCAGCACCCAGCAGGCTAGCCTGGATTGCGCATTGCGCAATTCCAATAGCTAGCCAGCCTCTAGACAGTCCAAACTTCCTTTTGCGCAGTTCAGGCAGCTAGTCCCCGACCTCCCAGTGAAAATTGTGCAATCCTTGCAAGTCAATCCCCAGGTATGTATCATGTCATCCCTCAAGTTTGCTTTGGTTTTAACTGACAGATTTCTTGCTATGCATGTCGCCATGTCTCCAGATCTAGCAAGTGTTCGTTCGCCTCTCAGCAGTTCAGGATCAATGGCCTCAAAGAGAGTAGGATCAAAGGACACCGACGGAAGAGCAACTAGAGTAGCAGTTGAGCAAGTGTCTACAAGTTTTCTGATCTATGAAGGCACCAAGTTGATTGTAGACAAAGACATCAAGTTGAAATGGCAAGAGGTCAATGATGCATTCACAGGCACATTTGGGGAAGTCCTCGAAGACTGCCAAGTCTATGTGAACATTCACAAGTCCAACTTGTACAAGATTGCATGTAGATATCCCACATTCCCATGTGCGGACACGATACATTGGATCATCTCACACGTTGATCCCGAGACGATGACATTGAGCGGTTTCAGTGGGATGGAGATATCTACCTTTAGGGCACAGTATTATCAGCAAATGTATCATTTATCAAAGCCAGTGATCACCATGAAGACACTTTTAATCGTATCCAATAGTGATGCCAAATCAAGGGATATCTTGAAGAACTGGGTAAAGGAGCTGGCCAAATTTAGGATGAAACCCAACCAGATTTACAAGACGAAGATACTGTGGAAGGCGTATCAATACTTGGCCATATTTGCATGTCGCTTGTATGGCCAAGAGAGCACAGAGACCTTCCCATAGAGTTGGGTGATCACGTTGGACCAACTGGCCAGTGAGGGCAAAGCATGCAACTGGTCCAACATATTGGCTCACAGGCTGAAGGAATAGGTAACAGGAGCTCGACAACTGCCCAAAGGTCAACAAGCATAAATATACATGTCCACGTACATCTTGGTTGCAATCTGTGCCTGTTAGCAGTTCCCGAGCATGAAATGGGCATGGACATCGGCAGAGAACTTTGTGAACACTTATTGTAAATTGTTTTCTGAATGCAGCTTCAGAGGAGTTATCACACAGTTGTCAGATCATTTTGTTACCCCGGTGTACAAGATGATATTTGAGTAGTATCCACCTTGCATGTTGAAGGCAGCAATGGAGACACTGATTGATATTGCAGGTTGGTATGCCTCACTGTCTGACACCTTCATACGGATGTACAACGCGGAGAAGCCTTCGCATGTTTTACCGAAGTTTTCCATGGACAAGCTCATCATGCAAGAAGTATCATACCACATCTTGGCAAGATTGTCAGCGAGGCTGCACCAGAAGAAGAAGGCACCTTGGCCCACTCTTCCGTTGCGGATTGGGTTATACAAGATATGAAATTTCAAGCATGCGGTTGTCCAAGCAGAGGAGATCAAGAAATATCCTTTTGACACCCAAAGCTACAATCCATATGACCATCATTGTTTTGTAAAAGATCACTGCACGAGAGTACAGTGTCAGTGGATCAACGAGGCATGCCATTGGGCAGAGGAAGACCCATGGAGATATTGTTACTGCTTCTTCAGACCCAATGAATTGGTCAGCATCGATGTGGAATGGTTAGCGAAGCAGCATCTAGGAGAGCACCAGTAGTAGAGGTAAACATACCGGTGCGCGACAAAGGCAAGAGGAAGATTTTCGACATCATGGAGGCAGAGCAGAGCTGCAAGTTCAGAGAAAACCCACTTGTGTAGAAAGCAGCTTTGAAATAGAGGTGAAGAGGCAACAATGTGATAGGAGGAATGCGTAAAGGCAGAGATAAAAATAGAGAAGGAGTTGCATGAGTTGAAGGAGAAATTCCGGAAGGAACAAGAGCTGCTCAAACAGGAGAAGGAAGCAAGAACATGTACAACAGGGGGCGCAACATATACAGACAGATGAAACTTCACCTGTACAGGTAGTAGATTCATCAGAATAGCTGACACCAAGTAGACAAGGTGAGCAGTCGCAGGAGCAGGATTTTGTTCAAGAGATAAAACAATCACTTGAAGAGATGGATACAAATATGGAGTAGTAAGAGTTAAACAGGACATCGACCTCATGCCTTACCATCAAGAGGTCAACCCACCAGATTATCCGACCCGGAAGCGGAGCAAGTCCCAAGCGACCAAGGAGACACTAAGACCCTTGGAGACAATCCAGAAGGAGAGATGCACAACATATTAATCGACGAGTTGCAACATAGATTTGTGCAATCTCGCAGAGTGTCTACTCCGGATGACAACACATCTCTTGCAAAATCTTAGGAACAAGTGATCGTTTCTGACGTGCGCAAGCATCCAATAGCATTGGCCGATGCTACCAGAGCATATGTGGAAAACACTAGCGTGAGTGTTCGCTTCTTTATAGATGAGAACGAGAAAATGGCTAAGGAGCTATAGACGTCCAAGCAAGGAGGAGAATTGGTTACAACATCTGCCTGAACAGAGTTGAAGAAGGCAATACTGGATGAAGTGTTGCCCCTTGAGGCAGTCACACGGGCGTTGTATTCCAAGTTTTGTACCGTGCATAAGGCAGTTGTCCATCTCAACGGTTGGCAGCATCGATGTGCTAAGAGAGCACGTATCTTGTCAAACGTGCATGTTGTTGTTGACTACATGCAAACATGGAAAATGAGATACAAGGGAGCTCCATTACACTTGCCCAAGATGATGAAGCCCAGAGTGGTCACGCTGAAGGCACGCATCCGAAGCTAGATCCAAAACTATGAATATCTCCCACAGCTCGTCACTAGTTTGCAGGCTTCCCATGCATGGTATTGAGGAGTATGGATGTTGTTGTGTGTGCACAAACAATCCCATCTATTGGGACACTCATCGAGGCAAAGAAAAAGGCACAAGTCCGACTAGAGCTTGACTTGTACTTTGACGAGTTGATGCGCATAGAAACTAGTGTAGACATGGTGATCAGTGCTAACACCATGCATCAGTATGTCACTGGTCCGGCGACACTCAAGACAATGATGCACATGCTATCAGACGAGTTGGACAGAGGAGCCCGAGTAGTGTACCTGGATGCAATGGAGGCAATAGTTCGTTTCGAGAAAGATGTCACCATAGAGTACACGGACACCATCACGGACTATCAAGCTTGGCATCAGTGCTACTATCGACCATCGTGAGAATGTCGAAGAGTTGGTCTTCCCACAGTTGTCTGAGTCATAGTGATGTCCTGCATGGCTTACTCAAGCCTGTTTTGTCTCACATGGGTACATGTGCAGATTGTATGTAATGTCTTGTCAAGTGGAAGTTCAAGTGTCAATAGTTGGATGTAACAGTGATAGAGTAGATGAAGAGTCATGAAGATAGATGAACAATCACAAAGGAGAATGTCAAGGGCCACCTTGGCCTTTGCTATATATAGTCCCTCATAACTCATATTATGGGCTTTTGGTTAGCCAAGCTTCCAATAGGAGTATCTTATAGAGCGCTTGGACAATATTGTAACGAGCTTTGGCTTCTCCACTGTGCAGAGGTAGTATATCTCTTTGGAGGAGCAGATGACAGTCACAGTATCATTCCACTGTCGAAACTAGTGGTTGGTCATGGTTGTATTGTATGACTAGAACTTACACTTCTTAATATAACAAATCCATCATGTTTCATGCATGTAATATTGTATTTCAGCTATTTTGTTTAGTCTAAATGGTATATGTATCTGTTTTATGCATATATATATGTATATGAAAGACAATAACTCAAAAATGAATGACGAATGATGCTTCTAGAGAAAAGGCCACATGAACTAGATGATGTAAACATGATGTCACCCAAATGGTTTGAGGAAAAGGAAAACGAGAAACTATTAAGGTATTCATGTTCAGGGAAAGGAGAAATTCCCATCAAATTATGTAAATAGAATTTTGCCCCGGAAAATTTAAAAGGTTACGTCACCCTGGTGCTCATGTCAACCTGATGGTTTTGCAAAGGGCTCAAAGAGAAGAGGTAGGGTTTTATACCCGGGATGGTCCTTGTTTAATCTTGGTCGTCAATCCTCCTGATTGTGGCTGTCGATTCTTATAATGGGGCGATTCTTATAACGTCTGCGTCGTCATGTTTTAATAATTGAGTATCAATTCGTCCGCAGAATTTATAATTGAAATAATTGAGTATCCTCCTCCTTCAATTCATCAAAGGCTCGGGGAGTTACGATACCGTGACAGTAGCTTGAGGTTGACTTTCTGTTTTGTATAATGAGAAAGGAGTTGAGATTCTCAGCCTGCTTTTATGTTATCAACATGCATATAAGTATGAATTACAGAGGATGGACGAGAGGGGGCCATAGTTGGTTACAACGACCGAGATGGAAGTCCAGAAAGAAAAACCAAGGCAGGCTCATGTCGATTCTTATAACGTCTGCGTCGTCATGTTTTAATAATTGAGTATCAATCTGTCCGAAGAATTTATAATTGAGATAATTGAGTATCCTCCTTCAATTCATCAAAAGCTCGGGGAGTAATTACGATACCGTGACAGTAGCTTGAGGTTGACTTTCTGTTTTGTATAATGAGAAAGGAGTTGACATTCTCAGCCTGGTTTTGACATATAAATAGAAATTACAGAGGATCTACACACAAAGTCCATGAGAACTTTTTAAAACATTTGACATTTATGGAACTTTTTATTTATTAATATTATTTCAAACAAATCCTTTTTGATATTTTACACTAATTTATTAATATAGAAAATTAATGGTAAGTAACAATTTTTTTAATAGGGGTAGAACATTATGGGTAAGTAACAAATTTATTAGAAATCAAAAAGTGAAATTGAAATTAAGAAAATGTACATAACATTAATTATCATTTAATTGAGATTTTTTGGAAATTCATTTAATTCTATATAAGTTGTATGAGTGAAAAAGTGAAATTGAAATTAAGAAAATGAAGTATATAATATTAATTATCATTTAATTGAGACTTTTTAGAAGATCATTTAATTCAAGATGTGTTTGGTGAAGCACATTTAATTGTGGAGTTTTCTTTGTAATCAAATTTATTTAATTTACTACCTTATTTGCAAAACTTTAACAAATGTTATGTCTTACAAATTATTCAATTTGAATTCTCATTACTCTTGTAGTCCAACATAATTCAGGTTGAGCTCCCTTTACTCTTTTATTTCTTGACATGCTGACCCAATATAGGAGATATTATTTTTGGAATTAGTTGAGTAGTGTAAGTGACTAATTTATGATCCATATCCATGAATGTATTATTTTTGAATTTTTCTAAATAAAGTAGCTTTTAATTTATGATTCATATCTATGAGTATTAGTAACTCTTGTACTCCAACATAATTCAGGTTGAACTCCCTTTACTCTTTTATTTCTTGGCAGGTTTGCACAATCAAACATAGGAGATATTATTTTTGGAATTATTTGAGTAGTGTAAGTGATTAATTTATGATCCATATCCATGAATGTATTATTTTAGAAATTTTGTGAATAAAGTAGCTCTTAATTTATGATTCATATCTATGAGTATTAGTCACAAGTGGCCAATTTCTAATGATTTTGAAATAATCTATTTAACACTCATTGCATGGAACAATACTCACAAAGGTGAAGAAGTGACATTAAAATGAACATAGCTCTGTAATTTTTTTTATGAACTGACATTATCTATATCTATATCTATATATTATATCTATATATATATATATATATATATAAAACTTGGCAGACATGAGTAAAATTTCAATTTTGATGATGGACTGGGCTATAGAACCACCATAGATCCATCCTAAATATAGATCTAACATGAGCCAAAGAGAGATCCAATTTCTTTAGGTGTAATTTTTTTTATGAGCCAACATTAATTTAAATTATATATATATATATATTATATATATATATATATATATTATATATATATATATATATATATGGTCAATATGAGCAAAATTTCAACTTTGATGGCCTACGAACAAGGTTACACAGTAGAATGAGGCTAAATGAGGCTCTAGGCTTAGTGAGTCTCTCCACTCAACTAGTTCACACCATCAATCATCACCTGGAAAGCTTGTACCTATTAAAAATTAATATAAGATAAATTATAAAAGCATATTTAAATAAAAATATATTAAAGTGGCTCTCCGCTCACTGAGTCTCTCTGCTCAACTAGTTCACAACATCAATCATTACTTCGAAAGCTTGTACCTATTGAAAATTAATATAAGATAAATCATAAAAGCATATTTAAATAAAAACATATTAAAGTAGATTTAACAATTTAAAAGAATAACAGAGTAAATTTGGAGAATCATTTTTTTTTAATAATTTTAACCTCCTTAAACTAAAGCCTCGAGTGTTTAAGTTGTAGATTAGAAAAAATCTTTTTTAAAAATTAAATTACAACTATATATCAAGGAGAATTGTAGATGAGCATGGATTCAGGATTTTCACTCAATGAACTTGTAATATAGTGTGCAATTTTGTGAAATATTAAAAAATACTCCTAATTTTGATAAGTATTGATAAATATCTTCCCAAATCCCCCTCCAAATATAACTTTCCAAACAAAACAATCCCTTATTTTTACTAGATATCTTCATTTGTCCTTCAACCCCTATAGACCCCTTAGTACCCTATACCTCCCTTAATGGAGTTGTCTATAATGCGACTTTTTGGAGATTCCGGTGACGGAATCCGGCGGAAGAAATGAGGTTAAATCTTGAATTTTTAGCAGTTAAAATGGTTTTTTAACTGCATATTTGGATTTAGCGCCCTGGAAAACCCCTGGGAGCCATTGATTGTGCAAAAACTAGCTATCAAACTTGGGATTCCAATGAATTGCTGCCGGATTTTGACCGGAAAAATCCGCCGGAAAGTCTTTCAAAAAGTCGCGCTATAGACTACTGCTCCCTTAATACCTATAATATATTAACTTTATTTTTTATAATTTTAAAACCCCACTTATGAATATACTTGATATCGAATATACTTGATATCAACAAGATAAAGCCTTATGTCTATAGATACAAAACATAATAATAAATACCCATCTTTACTATGGGTGAACATCATATACACTCATCATTTATTTTTAATATTAATTTTACAATAACAACATTATTGTAATTATATATTTTATCATTAAAAATAAAATATTATTTATAACATTACGATAAATATATTTTTTTATTAGAAATTATATATATAATTAAATGTCAAAACATTTGATAAATGCTGGTAACATAATACTAATACATTATAGAGAATTTTTTTTAAGAAGTATGAATGTTATTCCATTATCACTTAACTATACCCATACATTATATAGAATTGATTTTTATAATTATGAATGTTTTTTTTGTAAGCTAGGGCGGGACTCTCGATTTACATGTCCATTAAGTACCCCTCAACGGGGAAGGGTAGCCCAAGATTTGAACTCAAGAATTCCGGTTAGGTGAGACTTCATTTCCACGGCCCTTGCCCCTTGAGCTACCCCGTGTGGACAATAATTATGAATGTTATTCCATTATCACTTAACTAATTATTTCAAAGAATCAATTATTTTTTTAAAAATATTTCAAACTACTTAATATATTATTATAAATTCTATTTAATATATTTATTTTAGATTTTATTTAATAATTTATTTGGATTTTATTTAATTTATGAAAAGAAAATAACAGTTTATAACCATCTTTTCTATAATTATTAATAATAATAATAAAAAATAAAATTACGAAATAAACAAAATTATAAATTATTTTTTTCTAGTTTTTTATAAATAAAATATAATAATATTTGTTTAATATGCTATGGAAAAGAACTTTTACTAAATAAAAAATCTTAGGTTTCAAATCTTCTCTATTTTCTGATCAAAATAATAAATTGCTTATAATAATGATATAATTCTACCAAACTTACTAAAAAAATATTATTAATTTAAAAATTATAACTTAACTGCACATAAAATCCAAAATCCTTCAATATCAAATAAACCATTTTTAAATCTTTCAATATCAAATAAACAATATTTTTAATATTATCCATCAAAACATACATTTTCCTACCCTTCAAAAATACCAATATTTTTAATATTATCCATGGAAACATACATTTTCCTACCCTTCAAAAATACCAATAATCAATACATAATGATTGCTATATGAAAAATGTCTCTCTTTCCATTTAGTATCAGAATATAATTGTGACATTTATACTTAGACATGCCATCTATTATTACAAGTGAGTGCCGGTTCCAATGGGCCGACTATATAAATGCTCATACTAAATTCGATGTCCCATAACTCAACAACCCAAAATAATATGGCAACAACCATGATAATCTATACAATTAATTTTACTCTTCTTTAAGACAACACAAACAGATCAATCTATGGAACATTTGAACCTCCCACTTCACCCATCTAATAATACATTATAAGGTAATCCTGTAGCAGAATTAAAGTTACTGCAATAAATTTACGTTAATTTTCATTTCTGTTCACAAATATACTTTGAACATAATTTTATCAGCTGCAGAAACAACAGAGATTCTCTTGGTAAAATCAGGTTAACTCAATAGATTATATGTTTAGACCATAAAAATCAGAAAATGTGATTTACAGAAATAGAAAACCCATCAGGATTAAGAAGACTTCAATTCCTCAGTGAAAGATGATTGTATGTTAGATTGACACTGTAATTCCAGATGATTGTATGTTAGATTGAAACTGTAATTCCTCAGTGAAAGATGATTGCATGTTATATTTTTGAAGTAGTAATTTCTCTCTTATAATGGAGGTGAAAGATGAACCTTTGATAGATTTTTGAAGGTTGACTTGATACATGGAGAGGAGATCTGCAGAAGTTTGGTATTTTAAAACTTGATGGCATGTGACCTGCATTGATGTATCTCACAGACCAGGATCAAATTCCTTCCTTTACGTTAACTGCATGTTGCATGTTGCAATATCTTACCTGTCACAGAGGGACCAGTGGCAGGTCCGTGTACTTACCACATGATAGATAGACAGGCTTCCACCCTTCACATGAAGTCATGCTGACATACATAGAGTAGTTGCAGGGGCAAACAAAAACAGGGCAAAGCAACACACTCAGCCTTCCCATGCATTCAATGCCAATGGCCAGTTGCTGCAGCTGGTGATAATGGGTGCAATGGAAATACCTACCGATTGAAGTGCATCAACCAAACAGATGATATATGATATGATATATGAGAGGGGTAAAAGCATGTTAATGTTATCACTTTTTTCTTTTTTGGGTAGCAAAGAAGTTTTATAAAAGTAAATGGAGTTGTAATGTTTGTTCTTAAATTTACAAAATTATCGAGAATTAGGTGGTGGTAAAAGAATACAAAACATGTCAATTTAAATTAAATTTCATGTAATATTTTTCCTAAAATTTAATATATATTTTTGTATCTAATTTATTCATTTTCTTTAAGATATTCATTAATATTTTACATAAATTTTTAAAAAGTGACAAATTTGCGACCCCCCATTTCTCTATTGATTTGTGCTTTTTAATTCCAATTTCTTTAAGAGATGTGTTGTAAACATTCTAAAGATTGCTAAACAAATTTAAAAATAAAAATTAAGCATATTTTTTAATTATGATTAAAATACTAGTAAAAAGGATAATCGTTTTGTATATATAAAACTGCGACCCAAGAAACTATCCTTTCAAGTTTATAAAATCAATTTTTTTTAATAGAAATTTGAAAATAACATATAACAAAATGTTAAAATTATTTTTTGAAAATTTTTAAAATATATTTT
>APFE031581221.1:163659-192025 GCA_000404065.3 Pinus taeda
ATTTAAAAAAGTTATTTATATTTTGTGAGTGATTAACCATAGTTTTTAACAATATTTACTATCAGTTGACTTATTTACAAATTTAGTATTTACTTTTTATAACATTATTTATATTTTCTGAACCCATTAAATAGGTTCATTGTAGCTTTTACCAAAATTTAGTTAGCTTTGTTATAAATTTAGCATTTATTTTTTATAATTAACAAGCATGAAACTCAACTCATTTAATTGATATTTTTATATTCATTTTTTTTATTTTTTCATTTGAGTATTTTTTTGCTTTTGCCATATAATAAGACAGATTAACATGCTTTTATCCAGAGACATATCTAAGTCTAAAATACACACATTTGTATGGATATAGATACCGTTCCTTGATGCATTGATCTGTTTTTCAGTTTCTAATGGGAGGTGGTAGATCTCCTTCATGGTTGCAGTGATCTGCCTTTCAGTTTCTGGTAGTGAGTTGTCGATATCATTGGTGGAGGGTTGTGGATACCATCATTGTTGCATTGATCTGTATTTCAGTTTTTGGTGGTAGGTTGGGCCATGTCTATAACTAAGTTATGTTTGATTCTCAGTGCATTCTGGAGAGGTTCTACCTGAGAATACCAGAAGGGAGGTAGGGTTTGATTTCCAGAGCATTTCTGTATGGGCTCTGCTTAAGAATCCCAGGAGGGAAATGTTCTTGGAACTTTTTGTTTCAAAAAATGTCTGAAAAAATGGCAACCAGAACATATTCTTCTCAGCTATGGCTACCCAGGATGTGGCATGGGATTAGACATTATGAAAAAATCAGGAAACATGAAGAAGAAGAGGAGATACCTTCAGAAGAACAAAAGGAGATATCTTCAGAAACAGGGGTAACAGTAGCAGGGAGAAAAGCAAGACGTTTATTCAAATTAAGCAGGCGGAGGCCAAGGGCAAGGAGGAGCAGGAGGGCTCGTTTTGTATTGGGTATTAGACGTCCTCTCAGGTGGGCTACTCTGCTCTCACAGCTGAAGGTCTCATGGCGTCGTTTTGCCAAGCTGGCGAAGGAAAGCCAACCTCATTTTGCAGATCTGTTCGCTGGGAATAATCTTTTACTGCATCTAACTCCACCTCCTCCCTTTTACTGGTACAATCACTTTGAGGGGGTACAATCACTTTGAGGGAGTAGAAGGTATAAATTTCAAATAATAATGTGTTGTCCTCTGGGTATCCACTGATATGCTGAATACACTGTATTGCTATTAATCGGTCCTGCAGGGATTTATAATTCTTAGCTCCCAGTAATTCATCTTATAGCCTGACATATCTAGTAAGTAGTATGTTTAAATTTGGTTGAGCTGTGGTCTAACAGGAGGCCCTAATTCAATTTTCTGGGCATTATTGTATCCACAACATGGCTCAGGTGTTTCGATTCAGCCTCGATCAGCTGCCACATGGTTTATGTTTAATAAATTCTGCTTCTTCCTTACTGCAAATAAAAAATTTCAAGCTTTCGCTGAAGAGACAATACTCTGAACTTTATGGTTGTCAGATTATTTCTGTTCTTAAGGTTTTTTTTAACAGATTTCATTGCGCTCGATTTTATATACCTGGCTCGGCAGCGAGAAGCTTGCTGAGACTCAAGTACATGGTCAACGTGATCTAAGGTATATGGTATAATTTCACCAATCTATTGTAAGTTGTGACCACGGGCATAACTGAATACATCACGTTACAAACTTTTCAATTTCAGCTCAGGAGGGGAAGGTCAAAGTGATTTTGCTATTGCAGTTGCAAAAAAAACACAAAACAAGAGTGTATATTTTTTTTCCCTCAATGAAGAAATAAAGACTCTTATTTAAAAGGTTAATGCGAAAAACTGGTTAATAATTTCAAGCTCAAATTTTTTATGAATCAATATTATTTAAATATTTTGTATAGTTATCTATTTTTTTTTAATTTTTAAATTTTTTTTATTTGAGCAAATTTCAACTTTGATGATAACAAAGTTACATATCCCACTGGCTGTACAATGAGCCTCTTGGCTCAATAATATAAAATATCATTTACACATCATATTGAGCTGTACAATGAGCCTCTAGGTTCAATAATATAAAATAGCATTAGCTTGTCTCTAGAACTTCTTCTCTAATATTCGTTCATCCATATCATTTTATGATCATTCCTTTTTCCCTTCTGCTGAGGGCACATGGAATTTTATTATGTCTTTCCGTACCATTTTTTTATAAAACTTATGAAATTTTGCAAAATAAAAGTCAACATGGTTATTAGTGACATTTTCTTTATAAAACTTATTAAATTTTGAAAAAACTCAATCTTGTTATTAGTGCTCAATATCTTAGTCTCCCAAAAGAGCTTTAAACTCATTCTAACTAAAAACCTTAGGTTTAGTTAAGAAATATACTTATATTTTTCTATAATAATCATTATTCAATAACGCATAATATAAAATTTTAAGATGGAAGGAAATTTAATTGGACCAAATACATCAAAATGAAGTCTACACCTATAAGAGTCATGAAAACTAAAAGAAAAATCAGTACGATTTTGTTTTCCAATGCTTGTAAAATCAAATTCAAGAGCATAGGCATTCAATCCATCTTTAACTTTTTTGTTTGTAGGTCCTTCTCACTTATATGGCCCAACCTTTGGTACTATAAAAGGTAACTTGTATTTTAAAGTAAGAGCTTATTTAGGTACACAAAAGATATGACTATCATAAATAGATATAGGTTTCATTTCTCTCTTCTCTCTCTCCCTTCCTCTCCCACCTCTCGTTGTCTCCCCCCTCACTCACGCTCTGTCTCTCTCTCCCCTCCATCTCCGTGCCTCCCTCTCTCTCTCTTTCCCTTCTCTCCCTATCTTTATCCCCACCTATTCTCTCTATTCCCTCCTCTCTTCTTTCCCTCTCTCTCTATCCATCTATCCCTTATCACTCCCTCTCCTTCTCCACCTATATCTATCATAAATAGATATAGGTTTTGATTCTAAAAGTGTAATCCTATAGATCTTTCCATCGTAAAAATGAATTAACTATTATACTGAATAGTGCATGTACCAAACTAGAACAAGTGCTTATACAAACAATTTTAGTGAGCATTATAGCTCTTAGGACCATCTTACGCTTTTTTTAAGAGAAAATAACTATGCTCACGGATAACAGGTTGTATGCTAGACTCGAAATGTACAAAACTCCACTAATCCCCCTTACCTCTATTTGAGAATCTAATTAAGGCTATGCCATGATCAAATATGCTAAAAGGAGATTCATCCCAAGGTATATCATCCAACTATCATATTTCTCATACACTAAAAATTAGTAGCAATGGGAAGTCATATAGAAGGAAGCTCCATAGTTTATCAACCATGCACTTTGGCTTGCATGGGTTGACAAAGTTTCAAAAAAACCTCTCACCATCCTCTTAAGAAGATTTTTTAGACTCATCATCATAATCATTATTTTACTTCTTATTCTTCATTTTCTCTTCTTGCAATGTCTTTTGAAAATGCTCAACCTTGCCATAGTTTTTACATTTTGCCTTAGAGTTTCTATGAGACTTATGTCTCCCACAAGATTTGGATCTTCTGTTTCTCTCTTCTTGCCTTTCTCCTTCAATCTTACATGAACTACCAATGCCTCATTTGTACATTTAGAAGATTTCAATGAGTCACCTCCTCTCAGAGTAAAGCATCCATGACCTCATTTGGCATTGATGTCTTTACAATGCTTCCAATGGCCATTACAAGGTTGGCACATAAATTTAGTAAAGGTACAAGAGGGTCATGCAATGATCCTCCTAATCCATCTTCACTTACGTGCAATGAATTGTGTCACAATTGTATTACATGTATTAGTGCTCGATTGAAAATCACTACCATCCATTTTAAAGGAAAACAACTTTATCCAATAAAAAGGGATATTCACCAAGGATTTAGCTTGATGCAAATCCTCCAACTTATTCTATGGAATTGCTTTGGTTTTTCAATTGAAAATGTTCAATGATATTGAATCGGCTAAACATAAGCTAATAAGGCTTCTTACCTTCCTCTCCAACACCATCCACTCTTTATCTTTCATACTAAAGGTATTGGTTCAAGATATGAAAACCTATAAATATTGATATAGGAGAAGGTCCTCCATCTTGAGCTTCCACATCTCAAAGTTAGTGTCATTAATCTTCTTCATTTCTAGTCTAGATGTGATTTCCATTTCTTTGCAACAAGATTTCTTTCTTTGTGAGCTCCCACTCAAATCAAGATTAGATAAAGAGGCCTTATTTGTAACACCTTGGATTTGAGGTGATTAACCTCTGATACCAAACAAAAGGAAACAACGACATGGAATACATTTCCTACACTAGTAAATGAGAGTAGAAAGTGCAAACATTAAATAACATAGTTATAAACATGCAACCATTAGACAACAACTTTTTGGGGAAAACCATTATGGGAGAAAATCCTCACACTTTAAAACACAGTTAATGCATAATTCAATAATTGAATGGTTATAGTACATTACCATGTCTTTGTGCTCTCAACAAGTGTGTTAATAAATAGTATAAGGATTCTGAGAAATTTCGACAACTTAACAATAAGTTAAAGTCACATTTTGTTTTCATCGAATCCTACTACTCAATAAATAGGTATAGCAAAACAATAAATGATTTATGATTTTCCAATTCTACATGCTAGAAACCATCAATAATTAATTGGCTAATTGTTGTCTCTTGGCATTCATTGTTTGCTAGTGATCTTCATTTATTTCTTACTATTGCTCTACATTTATTCCTTGCTGCCACTTAGCATCATTACCTGCTCCACTACAAGATTGCAAGATATGGCACATTTATCCCAACAAGGATAGACATCATTGGCTTTGGACTTACTCATCGCCATTATTCAACGAAAACCATGCCACCTTAAATGACAGTTATAATAATCACTCTATGTTTTTCTTGTGGGGTTAACACCCATGAGAGATTTGAACCAGTGACCTTTCACATGGAGTGCCTTAACAATACACCCATTCACCGTTAATACAAAGCCCCATGAGCCAATAATCACCCTATGTTAAAAAAAATTAATGTTTTTTTAATAAATTAAAAACAATATTAGTATTGAAAAACACAAGTTGGTTACCTAATTGTTGATGAAATTGCATTTTTTCATGAATTAAATTGCACTTTTGAATGTATAAATGGATTCAATACCTTAGAAATGATTCATAAACTACCATGGATATTCCATTGAACAATTCTTCAAAACAAATATGAAAAAAGTAGGCTGAAATGTATATTATAAGGGTTAATTCCCTTAGATTCCATATTTATTAACCATTGTTTTTTGTTTATGCATGTAATAGAGACAATGTGGAAAATAGAGAACAATAAAATGCAATCAAATACCAATCACAATGAACACAATTTATGCTATAGAAAACCCTTATAGGAAAAAACCCAACTAGAAGGTGAGGTTGTTCTTCTTTGTTTTTATTTGAAATGCAAATAATGCAACTATAAGGAAAAAATGCATTATTTATGGAGTTATATGAGACTTGTGGCCTGATAGGATAGTACAGACACTAAATCCATTTTTTTATGCTTTCTCATTTCTACCCCACAGTTGTTCTGCTCTATTGTGGAACCCGATACAATCAAAACAAATGGAACCCCTTTTCCTCCTAGTGGCATGCCTATAACATTGCCCGATAGGGATCAAGTTTGACTCCTTCAACTCTCAACTAGAGTTACAACATTGACCCTTTTAAAGTATTCTTCAAAATCTTCACATGGCCAGATAATTTTCTATGAGTGACAAGGGTTAATGTGGTATTCTCTTGAATTATGGTGGTTCATCATGAAAGGTCAACTTCCATGATTTGCATATGAACTCTAATTGATGTCTTTCTTATACTATTGGAAGGTCTCTGAATGTAGAATAACATCATAGGGTTCAATGATGAAATGGAAAATATTTATCCGCAACCCACCTCCTAAAAATAGACCATTTAAGGCCTCAAAAAGTTTTAGACCCAAATTATCTAAACTAGGTACTTTCCATAAAACTGCTCCAATTCAAATTAGAAAAAACTTTATTGCACTTGGATTATACAATCTCAAATTCAAGAGCATGAGCATTCAATCCATCAATTTTTGTTTGTTTTTTTGTAGGCCCTTCTCATCTATATGGTCCAACCTTTGGTGCCATAAAAGGTAGCTTGATTTCTAAAGCAAGAGCTTGTTTAGGTACCCAAAAAGCATGGGCATCATAAGTAGATATAGGTTTTGATTGTGAAAGTGTAATCCTATAGATATTTCCATTGCAAAAATCAATGAACTATTATACTAAATAGTGCATGTATAAAACTAGAACAAAATTCCCACACAAACAACTTTAGTGAGCACCTTAGCTCCTTGGACCATATTACATTCCTTTTTAGAGAAAATAACTATGCTCACTAATAATAGGTTGCATGCTAGAATTGAAATGTACAAAAACTCCACTAATCCCCTTACCTCTTTTTGAGAATATAATTAAGGGTATGCCATGATCAAATATGTTAAAAGGAGAGTCATCCTGAGGTATAACATCCAACTATCATATTTATCATACACTAGAAGTTAGTAGTGATGGGAAGTCATATAAAAGGAAGCTCCATAGTATATCAACCATGCACTTTGGCTTGCATGGGTTGAAAAAGTTGCAAAGAAAACATCTCACCATCCTCTTAAGAATATTTTTTAGACTCGTCATCAAAATCATTATTTTACTTCTTATTCTTCATTTTCTCTTCTTGCAATGTCTTTTGAAAATGCTCAACCTTGCCATAGTTTTTACATCTTGCCTTAGAATTTCTAGGAGACTTATGTCTCCCACAAGATTTGGATATGTCGTTTTCTCCCTTCTTGCCTTTCTCCTTCGATATTCCATGAACTGCCAATGCCTCATTTGTACATTCAGAATATTTCAACGAGTCACCTCCTCTCGGAGTAAAGCATCCATGACCTCATTTGGCATTGATGTTTTTACAATGCTTCCAATGTCCATTACAAGGTTGTCACATAAATTTAGTAAAGACACAAGAGGGTCATACAATGATCCTCCTCATCCATCTTCACTTAAGTGCAATGAATTGAGTCACAATTATATTGCATGTATTAGTACTCGATTGAAAATCATCATCATCCATTTTAAAGGAAAACATTTTTTTCCAATAAAAAGGGATATTCACCAAGGATTTAGCCTGAACAAATCCTCCAACTTAGTCTGTGGAATTGCTTTGTTTTTTCAATTGAAAATGTTCAATGATATTGAATTGGCCAAACATAACCTAATAAGGTTTCTTACCTTCCTCTCCAACACCATCCACTCTTTATCTTTCATACTAATGATATTGGTTCAAGATACATAAACCTATAGATATTGATATACAAGAATATCCTCCATATTGAGCTTCCACATCTCAAAGTTAGTGCCATTAATCTTCTTCATTTCTAGTCTAGATGTGATTGCCATTTCTTTGCAACAATATTTATTTCTTCATGAGATCCCACTCAAACCAAGATTAGATAAAGAGGCCTTATTTGTGACACCTTGGATCTGAGGTGATTAACCTATGATACCAAATGAAAGGAAGCAAATATGTGGAATACATTTCCTACACTAGTAAATGAGAGTAGAATGTGCAAACATTAAATAACATGGTTGTAAACATACAACCATTAGTCAACAATTTTTTGGGGTAAAGCCTTATGGGAGAAAATCATCACACTTTAAAACACAGTTAATGCGTAATTCAATAGCTGAATGGTTATAATACATTACCATGTGTTTGTGCTCTCAACAAGTGTGTTAATAAATAGTATAAGGGTTCTGAGAAATTTCAACAACATAAGAATAAGTTAAAGTCACATTTTGTTTTCACTCAATCCTACTACTCAATAAATAGGTATAACCAAACAATAAACAATTTAGGATTTTCCAATTCTACATGCTGGAAACCATCCATAATTAATTAGCTAATTTTTGTCTCTTTACATTCATTGTTTGCTAGTGATCTTCATTTATTTCTTACTATTGCTCTGCATTTATTCCTTGCTACCACTTAGCAATCATTAAGTGGTCCACTACAAGATTTCAAGGTATGGAACACTTATCCCAACAAGGATAGCCATCATTGGCTTTGGACTAACTCATCACCATTATTCAAGGAAAACCATGCCACCTGAAATGACAATTATAATAATCACTCTATGTTTTTCTCGTGGCATTAACGCCCATGAGAGATTTGAACTGGTGACCTTTTCACATGGAGTTCCTTACGAACACCCATTCACCATCAATCCAAAGGCCCATGAGCCAATAATCACTCTATGTTAAAAAAAAATTAATATTTTTTTTAATAAATTAAAAACAATATTAGTATTGGAAAACACAAGTGGGTTACCTAATTGATGGTGACATTACATTTTTTCATGACTTAAATTGCATTTTTTAATGTATAAATGGATTCAATACCTTGGAAATGATTCATAATCTAACATTGATATTCCATTGGACAATTCTTCAAAATAGATATGATAAAAATAGACTGAAATATATATTATAAGGATTAATTCCCCTAGATTCCATATTTATTAACCACTGTTTTTTGTTTATGCATGTAATAGA
This sequence comes from Pinus taeda, assembly GCA_000404065.3. Taxonomy (NCBI): domain Eukaryota; kingdom Viridiplantae; phylum Streptophyta; class Pinopsida; order Pinales; family Pinaceae; genus Pinus; species Pinus taeda. The sequence continues at coordinate 172,321 of APFE031581221.1, forward strand.
GAAAATGTGGAAAATAGAGAACAATAAACTGCAATGACATATCAATCACAATGAGCACAAGTTATGCTATAGGAAACCAATTGGAAGGTGAGGTTGTTGTTCTTTATTTTTATTTGAAATGTAAATAATGCAACTACAAAGAAAAAAATGCATTCTCCGTGGAGTTACTAAAGTATTACCATGTATATATTACCATGTAAATTAAAATAAAGATAAAGAGGGAGATGAAGGAAGAAAATCATAATACCATGGGTTGGTACCATGGTTTATCAATACCATGGGCCAATACCAGGGCTTATCAATACCATATGCCCAAAAATCATAACTTATTTCAAAATCAAAATATTTTACAAATACTTTATTTTAATTTAATTTTATAATATTTTTTAATTAAATCTAAAAGAAAAATGTTATAATTACTTTTGAGGTATATCCAAACCCTCCACCCTCACGAGTACTAAAAATATCCCCATAGAGATTAAATAGAGGTTTTAATAAATTAAAAATGAGAATGATTTTATATATACATATGCGTCTTAACCAAGATCCAAGCTAAGAGAGAAAGAAAAGTGACTAACAATGATAGATGAAAGATAATGCATGATTCTTTTGAGTTTTTATTATTGTATTTTCTTTAACATGATTGATCCAAAATATAGGTTGAATATTTTACAACCAATTATGTTTGTTTGTTTGTTTGTTTGTTTGTTTGTTTTTTTTTACGAGAGAGAGTGAGATGGAGGGGGAATAGAGTGGGGGAGAGAGACATAGAGGTGGGAGAGACAGTGAGAGAGAGAGAGGAGGGGGGGAAGAGGGGGAGAGAGGGAGGGAGAGTGATGGATTTGGAGGGGGGAAGAGAGGGAAGGAAGAACAAAGACATTGAGAGATAGAGGTGGAGAGAGAGAGGGAGTGGCAAGGGAGAGATGAATATGGAATGAGTGAGAGAGGAGATGAGGGAAGAGAGAGAAAAGGAGGGGATAGAGATAGGGAAATAAGGGGAAGAGAGAGATAGGAAGACATAGATATGGAGGGGGGGGAGAGGGAGAGAGCGAGAAGGAGAGAGGGAGGGAGATAGTGATAGAGTCGGAGGTTGGAGTGAAAGAGAGAGTGTGTGATGGGGGGAGAGATAGAGGGAGATGGGAGAGAAAGGGAGAGGGAGGATAGAGAGAGATGATTCAGGAGAGGGAGAAGAGGGGGAGAATAGGAGTTGGAAGGGGAAGAAAGACATAGCGAGAGAAGTGAGAGGAGATGGTAGTGACAAGGGAGATATAAATGAGATAGGAGTAGCAAGAGGGAAGATAGAGAGATTGAGAAGGGAGAGAGAGAGAGATTGGAGACAAGGGGAAGAGAGAGAGAGAAAAGAGGAAGAGAGAGAGATTGAGAGAGTTTGTTTGAGGGTTGAGATAGAGAGCCAATGGCAGGTTTAGAGACAATGGGATATATATATTATATATATATATATATATTGAAGCAGAGAGAGAAAGAAAGAGAGAGAGAGAGAAGGGGGAAGATAGAAGAGGGAGAGGAAGATGAAGGAGAGAGGGAGAGGCAAGAGGGAGGTAGAGAGAAAGAGAATATATTAGATAAATTATGGAGAGAGAGTGTTTGTTTTAGGGTTGAGAATAAAGAGAACAATGGCATGTAGAGACAAAGGGATATATATATATATTATATATATATTATATAATATATATAGAGAGGGAGAGAGAAGAGAGAGGAGAGAGAGATGACGGGATAGATAGACATTATAGATGGGAGACGAGAGAGAGAGATTTATGTTCAAGTGATATTAGAGCGGATAAAGGAGAGCAAGGGGGCGAGAGAGAGAGAGAGAGAGAGATGTGTTTAGGGAGCTGAGATAGAGAGAAAAATAAGGAGAGGAGGGAGGTATATATATAGATGGTAGGGAGAGAGAGGGAAGAAGAGAAAGATAGAGAAAGGGAGGGAGAGGCAAAGAGAGAGATATGGGGAGGGAGGGAGGGAGATAGACATAATGGTAAGTGGAGAGAGAAGGAAGAAAAAAGAGACACATAGAGACAACTATAGATATAGAAGTCAGATCTAGAAATTCATGAATATTTTGGTTTTTCACTAAAATAGATGTATTGATTTCACTGCAATTGTTGATTTCTAATTCTATTTGATTGCTTGCACTAGATGCATTGATTTCAGGTAGATGTCGATTTCTAATCCTATTAAATACCTTACACTAGATGCATTGATTTCAGTGTAGATGTTGATTTCTACACCTATTTGATTGCTTGCACTTGATGCATTGGTTTCAGTGTAGATATTGATTTCTAATCCTATTTGATCTCTTGCACTAGATGCATTGATTTCAATGTAGATGTTGTTTTCTAATGCTATTTAATACCTTACACTAAATGTATTGATTTCAATGTAGATGCTGATTTCTACTCCTATTTGATTGCTTGCACTGGATACATTGGTTTCAGTGTAGATATTGATTTCTAATCCTATTTAATTTCTTGTACTAGATGCATTGATTTCAGTGTAGATGTTGGTTTCTAATCCTATCTGATTGTTTGCACTAGATGCATCGATTTCAATGTAGATGTTGATTTTTAATTTTATACAACTAGATGTATGATGTACATTAATTTCAAAGTAATTAGATTAACAATGTGCATTCATTTCAGTGTACGCACATATATGTCCCCTCCCTCTATATCTCTATCTCCTATTGTCTCTCCTTCTTTGTCTCTCTATCTCACCCCCCAAACATACACACTCTGTCTCCATATCTCTCTATATATCTATTGTTACATTGTCACTTTGCACTCAAAATTTTTATTTCATCATTTTTCATCATTACTAATAGTCTCCCTCATCTAAAAAAACTAAGCTAACTAAGAAAATTTAAAATTAAATTGACCAAGTTAATCTTATACATATTTAGAATATTTAAAATGATCAAAATAATTAGATGTTCAATAAAATGATCAAAATTATTAGTTTGGTTATCTCATCTTTATTACAATTACCAATTGCCATTATAACTAATAGATTCATTACTTCGACCTAGCATGGCATAGGATAATTTGGTTAATTTTCCACATGGATGTTGTTTGAATGCATGATGAGTAAGCTCTAGGATTCATAGTTTACATAGTAGTTAAATAAATTCGAAAATTTTAACAGAAATATTTATTTGATGATGATGATGATGATGGTTAACGTCCACCGAGATCAAACATTGGTCTATCGGACCTAAAGAAACAAATTATTTATTTTGATTTAAGATTTTATTCCTATGCTCAAAAGCTTGGAGAGAGCTCCAAGCTCACTATATTTTGACATTATAAAAGCTAGGAAGGTTTATAATGGATAATGAGAAAATAGGTGTATATATTAAAAAAAACATTTTATGTTTAAATAAAATTAATTAAGAATGGATACTTTGCTTGTGAATAGGTATAATAAAAAAGAGTTTTATGGTGAGTTTTTGTACATTTATCACATGTTATAATTGTTCTTATATCAATAGGAATAAGAGCTTTCTTACCATGGTTTCTAATATTATTATGTTAAGTGTTTATATCTTTTATTCTTATTATATTTACGTTAATTAGTCTTTTTTTACTCTTTTTATTAAATCTACTTTCTTCAACAACTTTATGATATGTACAATTATGCTTTGGAGCAATGAATTTAGTATGATATCACTACATGAATTTGAGGCAACATCTACTTACTAGGTAGTGTCTAACATGGTGGTTATTTATTATATCTATAAAAAAATTGATTGTGAGTTTGAATAGCCACGTTGACAATCAATATATTATTGTGTTTTTTGATATTTCCAAGTTTTTGTGCCTTCCTTGATAACTCCATACAACATTGAAATACACATTCTCTATGACCCTTTTCCACTATCACAAGGTGAAGAAGGCAATAACCTCCTTGTAAGAAAAATATAGGAAAATGAAGAAAAAGAAAAATGTGAAAGGAAAGACAAAGTGTAGATTGATCTCAAATTTGACCTTGAATGGAACCCAAAAAGTAACCTAGAGTTGAATCTTTGGATGACTTGGTTGATCGAATTTCCCTTGAGAAATGCCTTACCAACCATGCCAAATTACACCAAGATGATGCATGAAATGATTAAAGAATTCTGAGAGAACGCCATAGTTTGTTGGTTGTTGAAGATAATAAATCATTGGATGTGTAGATTGCAAATTTTCCATGACAATAAGGTTTTACCCTCATAAGACAAAATTTTTGGCACAACGAGTTCAACTTAGGGAACTTCTAAATTAATTAGTGCAACAATGTATTGATCTATTCAACAAGATTTAGGTCATGCTAGAATCCTAGATATGGAAGAGGTACTTAAGATCAAGTTTTTTTCTAGGTTACTTCCTAGCCTTAGGAGAGAGAGCTATGTTTGAAGTAGATTCTCTAAAAATATATAAAATAACCACATATTTTGAAAACAAACTTGGATTCAAGTTTTCTAAGAAGAGATTTTGCAATACTAGTACTTCTTTCTCAAACCCTTCCACCTCCCAAACTCCTTCCAACTCTAATGGGCACTAGACAATTTAAAGCTATTGTTTTGCATTTTTTGGTTAAGGGAAAAATCACTCTAATTATTATAAGGATCATGGTCACTTTATTGAATAAAGAAAAACTCTTTAGGGAAAAAATGATTTCGAGGCCCTTAATAGATTCATTCAGAGGATTCAAAAATTATAATTGGCTATCCAGTTGCTTTATATTTTTGACATATGCGATAATGAGAATACTCAACATGCTAATAGGATTGAATAAAGCACTCTTCATTAAGTGTTGGAAGGCACATGACTTGATTTTTGTTATCATCGATGATGGGAGTAAGTAAAACCTAATCTCTTAGAAGCATTTATATCTACAATTTCCAACAATAGTCCATCCTGTTGGTGGTCACTTGGTTGGGTCAAGATACATTGACTAATGCTAGTGACCAATAAACCCTTGTAATAGTGTGTGAGGTAACTTTTAAGAGAAAATATGTGACTTCACTCAACTTTACTATTATATGATAATTAGTGAGTATCTTTTCACATAATTTCTTTAGCATCTACATGAACGTTATCCACTTGCTGTTCATAACATTCACAAAATTTGAAAAAATGATAAAATATACAAACTCACACAAATAATTCACACACAATTTGATCCAAAGAATAACTAACACACAATTTGATCAATTTTTAATGATCCCTTTAAAATCTAAATTACATGTTATTGAAATCACTACATCTATTATTTAAATTACAATTTTAGAAATTTAAATGGATTTAATCATCCTCAAACCTTTTAAAATTTTACTTTTATAATTAAATTATACTTTTAATAATTCAAAATTATAATTTTTAAAATGTTTGAGAATGAGTTTTTTAATTTCTATTAAATTAAATAAAGCAAGTTTACTTTAAAATTATACTTTTTAATAATTAACTGTATAATTTTTAAAATGTTGAAAAATGAATTTTTAATTTTTTATTCTTAATTTAATTTTATTTTTATTTTTTTTAAACTGAATCACCAGTTTATGAAAAACTTACTTCAAAAAATATTTTTATAATATTTAAAGTAAAATTAATTAATTTAATTATAATTAATAGTATTAATCAATCAATTCAAATATTTTCGGTTGATTTGTTTGAATACATGAATATATTAAAAAATAAAAAATTAATTATATATTTTTATTTAATTGTATTTTGTAATTTTAAACTTTATATTTATTTAATTTATAATATTCAAATTTTAATATTTTGGAATATTATTAAATTAAAGTTGTTTTTTTTTTTTAAATATATTAAAATTTACAATTGAAATCAATTTTATCTTTTTTTTTCTTTGAATAAAAATAACTGATTTCATTAAATGAAATATTTACCACTGGAATACATCTTCCATTAAATGAAATATTTATAACTCTAATACATCTAACATAGTATATATCATCTATCAATTTTATCTTATAAAAACTACATTTTATTATCTTTAAAATTATTTAACAAATTTTGTGGTCTTTTTATTACAAAACTGCGAATCAATACTGAATAGTCAAACACAAGCATGATTTTCCAATTTAAACATTCAATGTTCACTTCTATCTAAATTTTCAAAATATTCTAAAATCTACCATCAAAATAAAAATAAAAATAACTAAATTTATACAATTACGTTTTATTTAACCGCTTTTAACAAATTTTTTATCTTTTCTTTTAACTTTAACAATACTCCATTGCCAACCAAATTATTATTTTTCTTATTATTTTTCATTTTCAGTATCTAAAATTGAGAAAAAGTGTACAGGCACATGTATCAGAAAAAGTTTGCAGGCAACTGGTTTGATTCTGGAGATCACCGCGATGTGATTGCTTTTTATGATATGAATAACCAACCCTCTGGGCATTTCTCTGTTTTTGTCGCCCTTTCTTTTTGTGGGATTGGTATGATATGATCAACTAACCCCTCTGCCATTTGTCTGTTTTTGTTGTCCCTTAAGGGATCCTCTGCACATTTCTCTCTTTCACTTGTCCCTTCTTATGATTAAACCAACCCTCTCGGCATTTCTCTGTTTTTGTTGTCACTTCTCTTTCAGTATTTGGTTGGGTTTGCAGATTCGTTTGAAGTTAAAATAATTTATGTGTTTTTTAATGGTTCGGATTTTAAAATTAGGTATATATAAATTTTTTTAATTTTTTTATTTTTAATGTATTGGAGGAAGGAATTTTTTGGTGAATTATTTTTTATATCTAAATTATTTATTTAATTTAATTTAGTAAATTTAGGCTTGAAGTTAAATTTAATTGGTTTTAGATGTAGCAGATTATATAGCAATTTTATTGAAGTTAAATTTAAATTGGTTTTAGATGTACCAGATTATATAGCAATTTTATTTTGAGCATCGAAATAATTGTATATTTTCATTATAATAAGCAACATATCATTTAAATGTTTTAATCAAAATCTATCTTAATTTTGGATTTGCTATGCATTGGAATTAAATCTCTCTAAATGAAAACCTTTCTTTTAGTTTTGCACTCTAAAAATAAATTTACACCTAAAAAGGATGATTACTCTTAGGGCATCATAAATGCCAAGTTAAAATTGATCTTCCTCTCTGTATATACCAAGTATCAAATCCATATTAACATTAAAGCTATATATATATTATAGGTATCTAAAAAAAAGGGGGATCTAATTAACTCACCACATAAATTGAATATAAATATTCAAATATTTTAATTTTTATTTATTTTATTATATATTATTTTATTTTATTCAACACAAAATAATTACACATTCTTATTAAATTATAAAAAATATTTAATATTATATAATAATTAATATATTAAATATAAAAACCACTATAACATTACAATAATTAACTAATAAACCTTATTTATTTTTTCATTAAAATGAAATAAATTATTGTAATTATAAACTTTTGTTATTCCTCCCACCAATACCTTAACTTGAAAGTGACATATATTAGTACAAACATATTATAACCATTCTTTCCTAACATAATGAAGCTTTACGACATTAAGAGCTTTCGTTAAGATTAGATTTAATTTTAATTATTTAATTTTAAATTTGATTAACAATTTCTTTTTGGGTTAATTTACAGAGAATTTGAATTGGTATTTAAAACCAAAAAAAATTAATAGTGAATTTATTATCAATCTTGAGATACTCTAACTGATTTCTATTATATTTATACCATTATATTGATGTATAACATTATTATTTAATTTTATATAGGGATGATATTATTTTTCTAATATTAATTAGTAGAATAAATTTTATTCTTATTATTTATTATGGTGATAATTTGTAATTGCTTGTTATCAGTTGACATAAATTCATTTTAATTGATTTTTACTAAGCTTTGCGAGGAACTTTCTCACAGCAATTTTGGTCATTGCTGATTTCAACATATATTATGAATATTTAACTATAAACATTTTTAATTTTTACCTGTTTTGTCTATGATAGATTATTTTGTTATATATTTTTAAAATGTTTATATATTTTTTCTCTTCTATATATTTTTTTTATTAATATTTTTTGTAATGTTACATGTCAATTGAACATAAAATGAATGGAACATGTTGTATCAATAACATTATTTCAACATGTCATTTGACAACTACATGAATCCCTCATACTAAAAAGTAAATTAGTTTTTATACTTTCAATTAATTTATCTCTCTATATAAAGCTTATGTAAAGTTAAAGTGGAAAGTGAATTATTTTATTTATGACGGACATTAATTTTTTTTATTATTAATATCTTTTTAATTTGTTAATGTAAGTATTTTTTTATTATTTTTAAATGTAGCGTTACATTACAACATCTCTCTCATATTGGATTGGATTGTAGAGCGTTTCTTGACACAATCAGATTGTGCTATTATAATATTGTATCATATCCTTAAGCCTCTAACAACTAAGCCTCTAACAACTAGTTGTATTTGTAAACCTATTTTGGGCAATTATGAGCATCTAGAACCTTTTTTTTAGAAGGGGAAGTAATGGGAGGACAAGGACATGCACAGGGAACATGTTAGAAGATCCACACTCCTAAGCCGCATAAGCCATATTTGATCATGGGAAGGACTGTATTTAAGGATGAAGGGGGTGTTGGAGCATTGGGAGATGCTTTCTAGATTGGGGAGAGGAGGTGGGAGTGGGAGGTCTGCAAGTTCAACGAAGCTAATCACTTTTATTTCTAGGATGTTAGAGGTTGCAAGCCCTATGGGGGTTATACATGATGATGACCTTATCATTGAACCTTTGTGGGGCGAGAGGGAACCTCTCAAAAAGGGCCATCAAGAACTTGATCTAGTCAACTAGGTCAGACCTTGTCAGGTGGTCTCCTGTTGGGGTGGGGACTAAGAATATTGGCTCACAATACACACTGCACTCAAGCGGGATTAGTTCTAGAGGGTTATCTCTATCAGGAGTATCGATATTTTTCCTTGATTAATGTTTACAGGCCATATGAGAAGTGATGGGGTTTTGGGGAACAAGTTCATGTGTCCAGGTTACTACATAACACCTTGTGTATTGTAGGGGGAGACTTAAATTTAATCTTGTCTAATAGGGAGAGATGGAGGCACAACTCAAGGGTAGACTCACTAGCTCCCATCTTCAACCACCTATTCGAGGACTCAGGAGTGGTTGATGTCGAGTCGCTCCCAATAAGACCAACTTGGAAAACTAAGTAGGTTAAAAATGAAGGAATATCTAAGAGATTGAACCGGTTCCTGGTGGTGGAGTATATGTCGATGATTTTCAGCCATTACCAAAGTTGGGTCGAGGACGCTTTGGTGGGATTTTCAAAAAATTCCCCTATTTACCTTTAGCTAGGGAAGACGAGGGAAAAGAAAATATCACCTTTCAAGTTCAACTAACATTGGTTTGAGGATAACAACTTCAAGAAATTGGTCTACTCTACTTGGAAGCCCATCGACCTAACTGGTCATGAATCAATGAAGTCACAATTTCTAAGTTCCCTTTGTCTCCTCAAACAAGTAGTGAAAACTTGGGACACAAAAAAGGAGAAAAAACACCAGAAGTTGAACTCCCTAGAATTTGAAATATCAACTTTGAGTAGGTGTCACCACAGAAAAATACTCTCAGAATAAGAGTCCCTAAAACTAAGCGAGTTAGCTAATTTAAATGAAAGATTACTAGACACGAAGGAGGCAACATGGAGGCTTAAAAGTAGAGCCCTATGAATGGCCCAAGGGGATAGAAAAGCCCTATTTTCCATAAACCTCAACATCGAAAAGTGATGAATAAGATATGGGAGTTAGCTCGAAGAAATGGTACAATTGTCTCCACTTAAGAGGATCTGAGCAATAAGGCTACCAATTCTTTCATGATATCTATCAAGAACCAAAGATTTAGAGACTTGAAGAATAGATGAAAGTCATTCAACACTTCTCGAGGTTTTTTGCAGATGAATAAAATAAGAGATTATTTGAACCAATTAAAAAAAATGAAGTATTGGGAGTAATATAGGTGGCTCCAAAAATGATTAGATTTCAAAAGTGGCCTTGGAAAAACTAAAAAATAAAAGTTGCTGGATTTAAGTTATACTAGGGTCAAATCTAAGATCTCATCACAAGCTTTCCAACGGTGCAAATGACACCTCAATTCGAGTTCGTATGTGAAAGTTATGGCTAGTCAAAGTTTGTCTCAAACTAAACCCATTGGAAACCACTAATGAGACAACAATTTGGCACTTATTAGTAATAGATTCTAGCGGCTGGAACAAGGGAAGTTGTCGCCTATTTAATTTTTCCGGTAAACCCCAAAATCCGGTCGAATTTTTTTGAACAATTTGTTTTAAAATAACAAAAAAAATATTAAAATGGGGTGATGGGCTGCCACCCCCGCCACCCCCAACGGATATTAACAAAACATATTAAATTTATAGCCGAGACACCATTAGCAAACCCGCCACCCCAAACTTGCCGCTATATACATAACAACCAGGGCTGACGGGAGTTAAATCCACCTAGTTGGTCACTGAACTACCCGTGAGTAGCCTCACCATCAAACATCACATGATAAATAATACCACCACCATATTAAATGCCACCCATTTTAAAATGAAAATGAAAAAATAATAATTTCCAAGTGGGGAGGCCACGGGAATGGAACCAGGGCCTCCGACACCAAAGTTAACCATTGCTATCAGTGGGCCAACGGGCAAATCTTTGATATTTCTGTTGAAAATAATATATTTAAACTCGAAAATTCATTCGCCCAGGACAACAGAGGAGCACTGAACTGTAGGATGGTGGAGATGGGTACAAAAAATGAGGTCATATGAAACCTTGTCGCAGACACGCAGAATGAGGCATGGAACCCTGACGCAGGGAATTTTGAGGAATCTAAAAGATTCCCTTGGAGGTTGATTTTTGACATAGACAAAATGATCTCGAATTCATAGTCATTTTTCTCTGAATTTCACGAGTGCGATGGTGAGATCAAATTTGTAATCTGAGTAGCATATTTTCAGTCAAATTATAGAGAGGAATCTTTGTGGAATCATGAGGAATTTAAAAGATTCTCTTGGGGCCAATTTTTCATAGTCACAGAATCATGCCAACCTTATACTCATTTAAATAATTTTTCCGCAAGGAATCTGATGGTGTGATCGATTTTCAGATTTGAGAAACATATCTTTAGTCAACTTGCAAAGAGAAACCTTTGTGGAATCATGAGGAATCTAAAAGATTCCCTAAGGGCTCATTTTTTACAGTTTCAGAACTAGACCGACTATATATTCAAATTCACTTAGTCTTTCACTAGGAGCATAATGGTGAACTCAGAATCATCATATGAGCAACATAAATCCAATCAAACAATAAGAAAGAATCTTTTTGGAATCTTCGAGATTCTCAAGGGTCCAGATTTTAACGGTGTCAGAAAGGGGTTGAGTTTACAGTCATTCGACATGATTGCATTCCATGAATTCAATAGTGTAATCCATTTCTGCAGTAGAGTTGTGCAGTTTCAGGCCATCCCCATAAGTGGAGGTATATGATGCAGTGATGTCATGTCTTTCTTTTTGATTTGCTAAGATGATGCTTTGATGTTGAGATCCTTGTTTGCTACTATGTTGGAGGATACTTGTATGTCACTTCACGTGAGAATTAGAGATCTTGTCATACTAAAGGAGGACCCATATGAGTGAGAGTTCCTATAGGAGAGCGTCTCGTGGAGAGACATGCCACTCTTGTTGAGGGAGTTTATCAATGTAATGAAAAATAATATACCATGTACATCATCATAAGCTTGAAACATTTAATAAAGTGGCCTCCCCATTCTTGACACAAGACTCGGAGATGTAACCCATACTGGGTGAACTCCGTTATCAATGTATGTGTGTCCTTTTATTTGATGGTCATCATTATGTTTCCTCTTCTTTAAAGTATGTACATGTGACTTTTCATACTCTTTCACATGCAATTATGCTAATATCACAAAAGTAAAAGATCTTGGTTAATTCCGGAAGCTTAGAGTCCAGATCAGGGAGTCCTGTGCAAGACCAAGAAACATAAGAGCCCAGGAACCGACAGTTGGACAATAAAGTTTTACTTTGCCTTCTTTGATATTTTGGTAAAGGATCTAGTTTGGGTATTAGAGGAGATTCATGTTATAGGTCAGATTTAGGGAGCACTAAATGTGATGTTTATATCCCTCATTCCAAAAAACTTAAATCCATCTTCATTTTCGGAGTTCCGACCTATCTCGATATGCAATTTCATCTACAAGATTAACACCAAAACATCAATAGACAAAATAAAAGGTGACTTGTCCCAAGAAATTTTGCGAGAACAATTTATGTTCCTTTTTAACTGCTAGATACTAGATGCTATAACAATGACATAGGAGTGCCTACATAGTATGAAAAAAAAGAGAATTTTAGGGCTGGTCTTAAAGCTAAATCTAGTGAAAGCATACGACCAAGTAAATTGAATTTTCCTACATCTAATTTTGCTGTAAATTGGCCTTTTCTTGGAAGTGTCAAACTAGATTATGACCCGCATCACCTCAACTAACTTTACTGTCCTTGTAAACGATGAATTGATGAATTTATTCAAGGTTGCACGTGGAGTTAGACAACGTTGTCTCCTCTAACCTTTCAAGTTCCTTTTGATTGGGGACACTTTGAGTGTTCTATTAAATGAAGCAAAGAGTGGAAGACTAAAAGGTATTCTCATCACAACTCTTATCAAATAACTTCAACTATTGTTTGTGGACAACATACTCATTTTTGGTCATAACTCTCAGGAGGAGTGGAGTTGTAATGCGCCTAATAATAATAAAGATAATAATAATATAATAAATAATTAAAATAATATAATATTAAAATATAAGTCAATAATAATAACATAAAGAAAGATAATAATATTATAAAAGTAATAATAGTGGAAATATAATATAGTAAATAAATAAAAAATATGAAGAGATATAATATAATAAATAATAAAATAGTAAATAATAAGTTGGAGTTCTAAATAACTAGATATTTAAAGTAAACTATAAAAATAGTAAGTGAAGTAAAGTTAACAAAAGTAAAATGAATAAATTAAAAAGAGTTAAATTAATTAAAAATTATTAAATAAAACTTAAAATAAAGAAATAAAAGTTGCATGATGACACATGGAATGTGTGCATGTAGACCTCTTATAAATGTTGCATGCTGACACATGGAATCTGTGCATGCGAACCTCTTATAAAAGTTGCATGTTGACACATGGAATATGCGCATGCAAACCACTTTCCATTTTTTTGTCTATTTAATGGACGATGAAGAGGATGAGATTTATCCATTCTCTTAGAAGAAAAGTGTTATGAGACAAAGGATTCCCTGACAATAGTATGTCGATTGAGGGCTCAAGGGTGGTTGGCTATAGAAATATTATGTGTAGTTGAACCTACGGTTGGGTGGAGAGTTGTTCGTGAAAAAATTGTTGCAGTTAGTAGGATTCAAATAGCGTTCAACTTTGGAGTCACAAGTAAGAAATATTGCTATAATTAAGATGTCTTTACTCGTGTTTTTCGGAAATTCTATGCTAATTAGTTGAAAAATTGTGTGTTGATTATTAATCACATAAATTGATGTACTTAGTTATATGTTTTAATTTTGGGTTATTACATATGATATCAAAGCATGGTTACAACATTTAGGATTTAGGAACTTTTTGTTATTATGTAATTTAATGTGAACACATTTTCTATTATTCATTATTACTTACATGGAATATGGAATATATGGAAACATATTTTCTATTAATTTTATTCAATAAAAAATGTTTGATTGTGAAGATGACACAATAAACATTCTCTTATTTAATAATTAACTAAAATCATTAACACTTTCTTGTCTTAATCCAATTTTTTAAATAATATATTTTCATGCATATACATTCTAATTTAATTCATCATAATAAAAGGTTATACTTTCCAAATTACATGCGACAAAAAAACATGCAAATCAACGGGTAAGCGTGTTATTTAAAATTTGGTATAAAATATTAGTAACAGTTTTAAATATTAATAACAGTTTTAATTTTAATTTTATAAAGATGTGCTATTGTATTTTTTATACTTGTAACTTGTACATACACGTTTCTAACTTTAATTTTATACGTGTAACTTATACATAAAATATTTGGATGTCCTAGAGTAAAATCAGGTGTAATTGGGTTTATTTATATCGTCATTTAGTAATGGAAAGAAATTCTAGCATGTAATTGGGTTTATTTATATCGTCATTTAGTAATGGAAAGAAATTCTAGCATGAAGTGTACGAAGAATATTGTTGGGAATTTTATAATAAGGTTTTAAGAAAAATTATTTAAAAAAAATTAATCAATTAATAGGAAGTGAATTTGATTAATATGTACTAGTTATTTCATGAGTGTTGATAATATAGTGAGACTTCACATAGGACAACTTATCAAGTTTGTGGCATTACTATTGAAGGAAGTTATTACCAAGCACATTAGGTATACAAAACCTTTTTATGAATGATAATTATAGTAGCGGTTCTAAGCACTTGAAATTATAAATTAAAGATAGTATTTGACAAGTCAAAGTTATGGGAGATAATCCCTAGTCTAACCCGAAGAAGGGTGCATCTAAGATAAAAGAGATCAAGTGGTACTGAGTTGCCAAGATGATGAGACGAGCCAATATTTTTGAAAATTACTAGGTGATGGTTAAACCACAAAAGGATAATTATGCAAGTGGATTAAGCATGACATAAAGCTTAAACAATGATGATCTAGTGGTTGTGTGTAATTACATGGAATGGTACTAGAGTGGATAAGAAAAATATGTACCTTGATCATGGAATTTTAATTTTTGATGTTGATGATTCGAGAAATGATTGTATGGCCAATAATATCATATGATGAATTTCACTAAATGTCCTTGGGGAAGGAAGAATACACAACTCGAGATTGAAGCTCAAGACGATGGACTTTTTTGAAGTATAACATTGTGCTTAAAAGACTATAACTACTGTATAAATAGACAATTTCCTAGTAGAAGGAATAGGAAATGATTATTGTAAAGTAATTGGTATTTTGATGAAAACATGACATTAATAGTATTGATGAGATAATATAGATACTAGATCGATGTTGAATAATATTATCTCATAGTTGGTATCCATTTTTGAATCATGATAAGAATGCTTATTACTCTATATTTGATATGTATTGAGTTGATTCTCATATTTATGATGTTATGGTATGAGGTTATGTTTATGTGTGGTTCCATTTATTATGTGATGATACATCTTTGATGTTGATATGTTGATGTTACAAATTATGAGGATATTATTATGTGAAGCATGTGGTAGTTGCATGCAGATTTTATGACATGCATGAACATGTAGTTCTTTACTATTCAAAATGTGGCGATTAAGAGTGATGTTGACATGCAAGAGCTCACATGGGGATTATTTTCATTGATATTATGATTATAACTAATGCATTGGTTGTATGTTGAGATGTGGTGATTGACAAGAACTCCACAAATGGGCCGAGAGGGACGGTTTATTTGATGATCTCGTGGGAGCCCATACCTATGAGGGAGAATATGTAACACCATATAGGATGGGGACATACTCAATCAACACTATATATGCCAATAGTTCCTTTGTCTTGTATAGCTCTTGATAGATAACTCTTGAGGGGTTATAGGACCATCTTGAGGAGGCCAAGTGCCTGATATTGGATTAGGATGCCAAAGTATGGTGGAGGTGTAAGGCATTCGATGCTTGGGCTTGTACACCTTAGTGAGACTGGAGGGAGTGGGCCAACCTTTTGAGATGCCTGACGTACTACTGCATGGAGTGCTGAGCCGGGTGCCCGCCTAGGGGTAGATGAGGTCTGAGCCAGGTTCCATCCTTGGGATATGGTACAAACCGATGAGGCTTTATGCCTGGTTCCGAAAGTTGGGAAAAAGGACATATTCCTTTGGATTTTCCTGGTGATGTGAAAAAATTCGATTCTTGCTGGTTATACTAGTTCAGTAGATGGTGCAGGGAAAACATGAAGTAATAAATAACTAAATTAAATAAAATGTTAAATGATTCAACTTAACTTCGGGACGAAGTTCCTTAAAGGGGGGAGTATGTAAGCCCTTAATAATTAATTAATAATAAATATTAATATAATATAATATCAAAAAGTAGTTAAATAAATTAATTAAACAATCGAGAACAATATTAATAATAGTAAATAAGTAATTAAAAATAACAAAGTAATAATAGTAAATAAATAATAAATAATGAGGAATTATATATATAATATAATATAATTTAAATAGTAAATCTAATATGAAGTTCTAATAGTTAACTATATATTAAAAATAGTAGAATAAGTAAGTTAAAAAGGAAGTTAAAAAAGGATAAATTAGAAAAGAATTAAATTAAGAGGAAATAAAATTTCATTAAACTTAATGAAAGAATTAAAAGAAATTGATATTGGACACATGGAATGTGTGCATGCAAACCCCTTTCTATTTTTTGGTTTATTTAATGGACGATGAGGAGATTGAGATTCATCCCTTCATTCATCTATTCTCTTGGAAGAAAAGTGTTGTGAGACAAAGGATTCCCTGACAGTAGTATGTTGGTCGAGAGCTCATGGATGACCAAATGTAGAAAGATTATGTGCAGCTGAGCCTATGATTGGGTGGAGAGTTGTCCCTAAGAACTTTGTTACTATTAGCGGGATTAAAATAGCGTTCAACTCCGAAGTCACAAGTAATAAATATTTTCGCTATAGGTATGGCATCTCTACTCATGTTTCTGGGAAATTCTATTCTAATTAGTTGAATAGTTGTGTGTTGATTATTAGTCACATAAATTGATGTAATTGGTCATATGTTTTACTTTGGGGTTGTTACGGGAGTATTATAAGTGATATCCTTAAGTTGTTTTACGATTCTTTAGGGATGGAAATTAAAAATACCAAATCCTTTATTTTCTACCATGACATTTCTGATCATATTTTGAAGGACTTCAAAAAGTTTTTACCCTTTCAGTTTTCCCCTTTGATTTAGGTTTTAAATATTTGGGTATCACTTGAAACTAACAATTACAAATTTGTTGATTGGAATTGGTTAGTCAAGAAGGTTGAAGACAATATTTCCAACTCGTGAAATAGGTGGCTCACCTTGGATGGTTGACTAATCCTGGTCAAATCTATTTTGGAAGGAATTCCAATACACTTAATGTCACTCGCTAGGGTTCCCAAAAATATTATGGAAAAAATACAAAAATTGTGTTACTATTTCCTATGGAAGGACAATAGAGGATCACAGTTCCATCTTGCAAGCTGAAAAACATTGACTACACTAAAGAAGGGGGGTGGCTAGGGATTGTAGAATATATTCTACTTTTCAAAATACTTGCTGGAAAAAATACTTTGGATGTGTATGTTCAACTTGGGCCTCTCGGGTTTCCTTATGAGAGAAAACTATTGGAAAAATCAAGTGGTATAAAATTGGTTAAGGTCAGAGAACAAGACGAGATAAATGGGATCAAATGTATGGCAATATTTGTTGGCTTCATACCATTAGTTAGAAAACACATGGCATGGTAGGTTGGTGATGGTCAAAATATCAACCTCATTTAGGATCCTCGGGTCATGGTGAATGAAGTGCCATGTCCCTCCTTAAATATAGCATTGACTCTCAAATTTAAAGGTGTCAACAACTTGGATGAACTTGCTTCCCGAGATGTGTCTAGTAGCAGGTGACAAACTTGGTTCTCAGCAGGCGACTTAGGTCTCTCTAGGAGGCTAGTTACCAAATGAGAGGACCTCACATGATCCTTAGCGCTGAATGTCATGACATTGAAGTTGAGTGAAAATAGGCTGATGTGGGCTCAAAAATAAATAAAATGGCACAATCATGACCAAATTGGCATATGAGGCACAAGAGAACATTGAACAAGTATTAGTAATTTTTAGGTGGTAAAAACTAATTTGGAAGTGGAAATTCCCTGTAAAGACCAGGTTGCTCATTTGGTTGGAATTGAACAAAAAAATTCTTCCTCATGATAATCTGCAGAAGAGAGGATGGGTAGGGGCTACCTGGTGTGTACTCTGCAAAAAGGAATCAAATAGCGTGGATCATGTTTTCTCTCTATGTACCTTTTCACTATCAATTTGGCATAACATACAATTTGATTTGGATTTCCTAGGAATCTGGGGGGTCAATCACTAACTGAGTGCCTAACTAATTGGCTCACCTCGCCTCCGCTTTCCTCCTTTTACTTTATGTCATGTTTAGTGATTTAGACATTTGGTTAACAAGGAATGGTGTCATATTTGAAGATTCAACGACCAATTGGGCCACAATGGTCCATAAAATTAAATAAAGTTTCGCTGAGTTGAAGGATGATTGTCGATTGAAGCTAGATTACATCCCAATGGGACCTATGATCGTCCAAATTAGGTTGTCCTGGGAATTTTTTGATGGTTCAAAAATGAATGTCCCCAACAAATGTGGTGTTGTCATTCTTCTTTTCCGCAAACTTGACTACTTGTTCTCTATCAGACTGGGTTTAGGTTTGAGGTAAGACAACAAGGTTGAGATGGTGGCTTTATGGTACACACTACATTTTTCCCAAAAACACAATATAAAGAGTCTATAGGTTTTTGGTGATTCATGTGTAGTCATTTACTAGTTAAAAGTTCTAAGCACGATCAACAATCTTCATCTTTCACCCTGGAAATAAAGGATTCAAAAACTACAAGAGTTCTTTGAAGATCTACAAATCCAACACATCCACTGGGAACATAACAATAAGAATGACTTTCTCTCCAAAAGTACTCTGGTTCTCATAGTTGGTTAGGGGGAGATAATTGAATCCACTCCCACTCGCACTAATGAGTCCTCATTTTCCATCTACTAAGTTTGATCCTTAAGTTTTGGGGACACAGATATATTGGGGTTCTTTTCCTTTTGAGGACCTATCTTAGAGATACACCTCACTTGTTTACTTGGACTATAAATAGCAAGTATGCATTTTTTTTCATGGGAATGATATATATCTATATATCTATATATAGATATATTATATTTATATTTATATATAATATTAATATATATATATATATATATTATATTATATATATTATATTTATATATATATAGATAAGTTGTTAACGAACTATTTTTCATTATAAACAAAGATATCTTGAACTTATGAGGGGAATTAATCAAATTTATTTTTGGTTTTTTTGGGCTTGCTTAGTACTAGTTTTTATTGCTTCATTTCTAAAAGTGTGTGCAACATTCAACCCCACACCCCCCCCCCCCCCCTCTCTATTTTGGTGGGGAGTTAAAATTCCAACATTTTTCAACCATGGTGTTAGCACTTAGAAATATTCTCTTGGATGTAGGAGAGAAATTCCCAAGGTAACCTTTTCACTCCAACTTGTAGATTGAAGGCTATCCCCTTCAATCGAGAGAGGGATATCTCTGACCTTTACACTGTGGTTAGATTTAGATAGGTTGTGTTGATGTAGGGTTCGGTTGGGCCTGAAATCAATGGCTCATTGGGTGATGGAGTCAAATAGCTAGGTTTATATAGGTTTAACAAGATAACTGGCTATCTAATTAGGATTGATAA
>APFE031581235.1:0-15150 GCA_000404065.3 Pinus taeda
AGATCTAAGATCCTCTTAAAATATTACCCAATTTCAGAAACACAATCAGTCGAATCAGAGTCTTGATGAGGGAGATATCACCAATTTAAAAATCAGCTCTTTTTTCAGAAACTTTTGTGATGGTGGGATAGTTGCAATGCAAATCTGAAATTCCAAAGTTCCTAGATCGAGATTTATATCACATGTAAAGATGCAGAATGGAAGTTCCATTTCCAGAAATAGGTTATAGTAAGGATTCTGAGCAATATTGATCAAGTTGTGGCTATTTTAAATTTGTCGCATGAAGTAGGTAATTTTTTCAAAACGCTCATTCTACTTCATGGCTTCTACTGAGAAGATTTTTACAGGAAAGGATGATGGCCCTACTATTGAAGAATTCATAAGAAGGGAAAAGTCATCATTTGGGAAAAAATGGAAATGTTTAGTATGGCTTGATTTGAAATATGAGGCTACCATATGGTGGAGATCACTTAACAGCAAGAAGTTGTACAAACTTTGAGATGAATAATTTGAAAAATTCCTTTTAGACAAATGGTCTCATGCTAGAAAACAAGATAATGAGAAATATGTGGGGTTATTTTATACTAGTATATCCTTATTATAGCTTCACAGATGTATTTGTCAAGAGAAGATCATTGTATCTATAAATCCTAGTTGCAAGCAAAATCTTATAAATGTTAATTTGGCAAAAAAATTGTAAGTTTCAACAAAACACATTGAAAAAACACAAGTTGATAGAGGATGTTCAAGTTTATAAAGAGTTGAATATTTCTATGGATAAGTATGTATTGCATTCTGATTTTTATGCTTCAGAAATGGATAATGTGGACATTTTTTTGGGATACCATTGGATGGAATCTGTTGGCACTATCAATATTGATGTACAGAAGAAATTCCTGAAGCTCTGGTAGAAAAAGAATAAAATTACATTACAGGATATTTCATCAACAAATATATAAATTCCAAGGAGGTTGAAGAAGAAAATGTTACTAGTACTGATACATCAGATGAGGAGTCCATGGTTGAAGTAATACTAGAAGATAAACAACAATTACAGGAACCACAATATGTACCAGATACCCATTAGGCTCCATTAGGTGGTGAATTAAAGAAAGATACATCATTGATTAAAACTTCATCATATCACCACCCACATCACCCAGCAAGAAAACAACCAACACGTTGGCAACAAATTAGCTCCAAGGACAGCAACCACCACATGATAGATAGAGAGGTGTAAATATCCAACCACAACTCATAAACATAGACGAACTTCTAGGATCAACTCCCACTTGTAATAAAAATTCCTGAAAATATAGATATATATATATATCTTCGCTTGCCAAAGAAAGTGCTTTGATACCACTTGTAATATATCTGTCATGCAAATATATAATAATAGAAATATGCCTAGAAATAACAATACCTAAATATAGAAATGCTTCTCTTTATTGATGTCAACCCCTTGAGGTAGGATAACACCATACAATCACTCCTTAAGGAAGAAAAACACTCCACAATCCATATGCTTGTCAGTACCACAATCCTTCACATCCTCTCCATGAGGAGTCTCTATCTTCTATATAGGCCTCCTACATACAATACCATGGATCAATACCATGCATCTCTCAATACCATATATCTAATACAATGGGCTTATCATATTATTGCTAACTACTTGTGGTCCCTTACCTGATGCGGGTTAACCACTTTAATTATTAACTATGACCCATCCCATTATTACATTATTCCCTTTGGTATCTCCCTTTGTACCCCATAATATCCCCCCTAGGTGTATTATAGTATTGGAGGATGACAAAACTAGCTTTATGTACTGAGAGCTATGTGTGATGGGTTTTTGTGATGCCTAGGGCTTTATCCCGACCTTTGCAAACCCTAAACCTTGAATTGCAGAAAATTACATTAACATGTAGGAACATAATCTAACCCTTTTCTGATTTCTTTAAATGTTCATAACATCAAGCAAACATGTAGATCTACCACTTTCGCAAATCAATTAATTATTTCTTCAGATAAATGCATAAAACAGAGAAAACAAACAAAAATTGATTAAGTAAACATAAAGGCACATATACACAAATATTGCTCCAAAATAGTCTTACAAGGGAAGATAAGGTCTTCTCTGGATGGAGAAGGCTTTCCAAAGGAGGGAATTTGTGCATGAGCTGCAAAATTAGCACTCTGTCTCTACTAGGGAGAAATTCATGACTCCATCAAATGTCGTCTCTACTCATCTTTGCTCATCTACTAAACACTCTTGAATCTAATAGAAGAATAATTTGACATCATAGGGGACATCAAGATACCATGCTCTATCGAAAGACAATAGGAAAGATATGACTTACCATGGAAGGTAAGGATTGTAACTATCCTATCGTTAGGACAACAAACAAGATACTACTTACCTTGACATAAGGATAACAACTATCATGTTGTCCATTGATCTTGCAAACTTGACCCGTGAGAGTTAATGGTAGAAAATTTTCATCCACTACCTTGGGAGGAGATAAATACTTACCATGAGTGGTAAGCATCATACACAACCCAAGGCACCTAGGGGAGATGCACACTTTTCATAGGAAAGGATCAAACATGCATAAGTCTCCTCACCCATTGGCCAAATGCGTTGAAATCCTGACAAGCCCATCTTGTGGGTAGGATGCATATTGAGGTATATGTGGTGGGGGAGATACACACTTACTATTAGGTAAGGACCATACACAGCCAAACAATGAAAAATAGTGGAGATACACACTTACCGTGAGGTAAGGATCATATACATCTATTGTTACACTTCATTTTGTCACCATGACAAATGATCATCAAATTGGGTCTCTTGTCACCCATTCAAGTGTCATGAAGTACTCCCTTGCAAGTAAACAACTCATATACCTTGAATAAGGAGTAAATTCCAGGAACATGGTCCATAAACCCATGTTTACTCTCTTATGCAATTTCCAAGTCAATTTTTGTGCATAAGCGGTTATTAACATTGATCCCTGCAGAGTTATGTGCTCTGTATACCACTAAAGAGTGCACACATGACTCAATAAAAAGTGAAATCTAGAAGTATTGTTGGGTGAATAATTCCCAACAAAAATCCTCAAACTCATGTTTATTCGAGCCCAAACTCATTTTTGATGGAGCTAATCCCCATTCTTCAACGATCCCTCATCCCTCTTTTAGTGGATCTCATCCTTGGATTAACGATCTCAAACTACTTCCTTTTGGCCAATTAATCAAGCCATAGGTGGGTGAATTAAAAGAGGTCGTTGAAAATACGTTTATGCTGGATAAATTAGGTTGAAGAGCTTATCATTCTTGGAGATGATTGAGATCAATCGAAGGAGGTTCAAAACATCAAGGCACACATTTTGTAGCTCTTTTATGTTTCTAAAATTAATACAAAACAAGCGTTTCCTCTCATTGCATTGTTCAATGGATTAATTGATCAATTTCATGGATAGTTTATGTTATTTCTATTTCTCCATTGGAATGGTGCTTATTACTAGTCTCCTTGATCACTAGTTTGAATTATTGAATCATCTATGTTGCATATTTTCTTTATCCTTTGTTGTTTCTATGTGTCTAGCTTTGGATCCAAGCATGGAGGAGTTGCACTGAACCACATGTTGGTGTCCAGGTATGAACAAATTTGTTAACCCTTTTCCTACATTAATTCATCAATCCGGGTGCATACTATTTTCAAGGTAATGCGCAAGGTATATGCAAGAGAAAGGTTACAATCTCACATCAACTAAGGGTTCATGATTAAGAAATCAAAGCATCGTTGTAACAGTAATGGAAATTAAGTTGCAGAACTTAAAAAGGTATTCACAAAAATCTATGGAACCCTGTAAAAGAAATAAAGAAATAAATACAGCAAGTAAACAACACAAATAAAAGGAAACACGCATCATATGATCAAAAGAGCAGGCCCAACTCTCTGATCAGGGTTGTGTTCGCTCATAGCCAAAGATAGAACAACAAAGCCTTTATATTTTATTAGTCTGAAGAAAAACGGTTACAATACATATCCTGTTATGGCTAAACATTCGCACAGGAACGATCCATATTTTATAAAATACAGGGTTGATAACATCTTCTCCAAAACATAGCAACTACATTCCCAAAAATGTACATCAGTTCAAAATAGCACTAGTATCGAGAGAGCAAGAATATAAATGATCCGAAATGTATTGGAAACAACTGCAAGTTGGTTATGTTGTTTTAGTGTTGCCAAACGACATTTGTGAATCACAGAACTTCCGCTATATTCCAGGAGGTCAACACATGTTCTTTCGAATCTGTGGACATAACAAGTTTTAGTGGTTTGCATAGGAAAAACCCTCGTGACTTTACTTCATTAATTAAATATTCCAAGAGACAAAGAAGGGAGGGTTACCTCATAGGTTTAGCATAGTAGATACATGTTAATGAGTGCAAAAAGGATGAAAATATGAATGTAAATGTATAGAAAAGGGAAGAAGATTTGGCACCCAACATCTCCCCCCAACTAGCTTTCTGCATGCGCTCATGCAACTTGCTGCCTCCATAGATCCGGATTGGATAGACTGTGGGACTCGTGAAGCCAGGCGAGATCATATTCCTCTGCCATGTTTTTTCTTGGAAACTTATACCCTCCTAAAAGAAGAACTTCCTTCCACCAATCATTTCGTACATTATATTTTGGGGTATAGAGCTTTGCTAGCAACCAAGTGACAAGGAACTAGAACCAAATTCCCATCCACTAGACCCCACATGTTTGGATGCATGCCACGTGTCTTGGCACCCTGCTTAGTGTCTGTGCATAATTTTGTGCTTCAAACGGTTCCCTATTTTGGACAGACATGCGTGAGATCATCCACCTTTTTTGGCAATTGTCAAGGGCCTCATTTTGAAATGTGATTATTTTTTTGACAAAAATATCAATGCACCACTTTTTTGACCTCAACATACGTTCTATATTTCCCTCAATTTCTAAAAAGTTGTTGTGATTATTGTACATAGTCACTAACTGCTCATGCTCCCCCCATCATAAGAGGCTTCATGGTCTGATGTGACTCAAATGTATTAAAATCCTTCCACCAACTTATCTGATTGAGAGTATAAGAGGTAAGAGCCCTTAAATTAATGTCCCCCACATATGGGACCGGATTAAACTCTTTGTTTGCATGGAGAAGATATCCATGCATATAAAGCTCACACATCAAATGTTCAGTTACCAAATCATGGGTCGTCAATATCTGGAGGAAATGTACACCATCCTTGATCTTGCGACTAATTTCCTTCTTAATTATCTACAAACAAAAGAAAAGAAATTGTTCATGTAAGAGAAAAGCATAGCTGGAAGAAAGAAGGTGACATGTCATTACCTCTTGTGCCAGGGTGAACATCTGTTCTTTGTAAGCCTTCAATTCTATCACTTGTCCCTCTAGCCGCTCCACCTTAAGATGCTGCTTTGCATGCATCAATCACAATATGTCTATGCTCCCCACATATTCGAAGATAGCCTTGGATGCTTGTTCCTGGACTCTCTTCACTTCATTCTGATATTGAGTCGTGGTGGATTTCTAGGTTTGAACTTCAGCTGTCAAGGAAAACTGACGACCTTCAAAGAAGTTCTCGATAGCGTCTGTTTGAATGGAAACAGAGGTTGTCGCCACATCGTCCACTTGTGTTTCTACTTCAACCACCGTGGGTTTGGGCTTCTTAGCCCACCACCTATATTTCTCCATATGTTTCCTTAGTTGGTGCACCTACCTTCTTAGCCTCCTAACCTTTGTTTTTAACCACATCACATCCCTGAATTTCAATTGATATTTGCTTAACGGGTAGCCTTCGTTGCTCACAAAACTCTATTAGTTCCTGCTTGACCACCACCTCCTCTGGTACTGCAACTGGTTCAACAGGAGGTAGGTCACCCAGGGGAATGTATGCTAGACCTACTATCAGGTTTTCCCCCATTGTTCGGTTTTCCTCAATCACTTCTTGCTTCATGACCACCTAGACCGGTCTTGCCACTAGATTGATAAGTGGTGGATTACTCGAGCAGGTATCCACAACTTCAATTGTTGCGACCACTCTGTTTGGTCCCTCTTCCTCGAGAGCAGCTGCTACCTTGACGTGCTGTGAAGCTGTCTCGGTAGGTGGTGGATACACTGGATGGATATCCATCGACATTTCAGTCGACATCTCCCCTCCTGGTTCCCTTGTTCCAGAAATGCCTACCCCTTCCTCTCTTCTCAGTTCCTAGGTACCTGTTGCCTAAATAGTGTTTTCCTCACCCAATTGTTGTGCTTGTGGCTTTGCAGGGTGTTCTTACTTCCTTTGTCCCTCGAGAAGGTTTCACTGGGAGTTTGTAGCTAACAGACCCACAACAACTGGTCCTGTCATTGACCCATCAAATTTCAAAATAGGAGGAACGACAACCTCCTCCTCTACACGTCGAGGAGAGTGAGACACCCTCGCTCCTCTCAAAATACAGGAACAAAAAGGGGATTGGAAGAGATTTTCTACTTGGTCTATCTCCACCCTAGCTATGACCTCGAGCTCTTTTCCTCTATCTGCAACAACTTTGCTCTGGGTCAAGACTCCTTCCTATATGATCTCCTATCCTGTGGTTGACAATGGCTCCTGTGGAATAGTGTCAACTTCAGGATTTGATTCCTCCAAAATTTCTGAAGCCGGATGGTTTGGTGGTGGTTCTTGTGTGACACCACCACTCCTATCCAACATTTATTCAGTAGTTAATGTTGGCACTATTTCTTCCAGCATAGTATTGATGAAAGTCGACTCTCGTATCACTATGTCGACCCCATACATTATGTCCATAGTTTCTCCTCCTATTGATCCCATGGTTCCTTTAGCCTCTGGCCCCTCTTGTCCTAGTCCATCTTCCTCCATTGGCTCCACGGTCGAGGATGGTTCTTGCGGGACAGGCTCGGCCATAATGTTGACAATTTATTCTACCTTAGCCTCCTATGGTACCTCTTCTCCCATTATGGTGTTGTCGATTTGCTCCCTTGGCTCCACAATTGAGGCTAGTTCTTGTGGGACAGCCTTGTCCATGGTGCTGGTGACTTCTTCTATATCATCTCTCTCTTGTTGCATCACTTCTTGTTCCATTGGTTCCACAATTGAGGTCGGTTCTTGTGTAATAGCCTCGAATGTTCTTTCCACTTCAAGCTCTCCATTTTATTCTGACTCCTCGGTATCCATATCCATTTCCTCCGCTTCTTCTTGATCCATGTATTCATCCTCCTCTACTAGTTCTTCCTCCACTTCTTTCGGCTCTTCCTCTTTAGTGGCTATAATAGCTACTATCTCTTCTTTTATAGGTTCTCGAAATTTTTCCCATGGGATTTGAAACTAGGCAATTACATGCATAACCAATAGCGAAACCAACCCATGGTTGGTGACAACTTCCGCAACTTGTCATGAAAGATGAGCATATTGCACCATCAGTTGGAGGCTTTTTAATAAGAAGAAAGGCATTTTTACTGAAAAATATTCCGCCTGTGGAAAACAAAGGTGAGCCACCACTCTAAAGTGGTATTTAAATACCGTGGTATACATCCCTTAATAGATTATATATCTCATTTCAAAACCTACTACATCACCCCATGGGTGTGGTAATGAATTTTGGTCACACCCTCGGCCTTTCTAGACAACGTTCTCACTAGCCTAGAAAAATGCTTCGGGGAACTTTGGGAGGGATGTTGTTCATGAAAACCAGCTCTGTCTTTACTGGGATACCCCGCTGACCTCCACAATGTCTTCCTTTGTGATAGGAATTTTTACTCCTTGAAACCGAGAGCTTTCCTCACCTAAATTGAGTGCAAATTCAATTACAGTTGCTTTGTTGAACCCCTGCAACCTATCAAGATAGATGTCCCAACCTGCATTTATAAAAATTTGCATACTTCCTGGTTGTTTTAGACCACTGTTGTATCCACCGGCTCATGGTGCACAGCCAACCCCCCATCATTGTAGAAATGGTAATAGCATGGTGGACACGGTCAGCTAGTGGGCTTAGAGCAGCTGCAATCTACACTAACAGTGGAAATGGTAACAACATAACGGCCGTGAGGTAAAATGGTGATGAAAGTGATGGTAAATTCTCAGAAAATGCAACAAATGATGGCGGGTTATGGTAGTACAACTAAATTATTACAGCAATTACATGCAGTGTATTGGGGGAAAAACCAGTGAGGTTTTTGGCGTATGAATTCAAATCCCAATGCGTCGGAATCATAATTACGAAATCACAATATCTTTTGATTCCCATTCACATTAGATTTGGTAATAATGTGGTACAAATACGATTAATGTACGTCATCATTTTTTTATGATGCGAACCCCCAAAACTTAAATGTGCTCGTCCATGGCATGTACTACTCTCTTTAATGGAATATTTTAATTAAATCTGTAAGATCAACATAGGTGTACCTGGCGACCTACCTGGCGGTGGAGTAACAACAAAAGTAATGGGCAAAGTAATAGCAATGAGGGAGTAACAACACCAACGGAGTAATAGCAATAGCGGAGTAATGGCACCAACGGAGTAACGACAATAGCAGAGTAACAACACTGATGGAGTAATAGCAATGGCAGAGTAATAGCACTGACGGAGTAATAACAATGGCGGAGTAACAACACCGATCGAGTAACAACAATGACAGAATAACAAAACTGATAGAGTAACAACAACAGTGGAGTAACAACAATGACGTAGTAACAACAATGGTGGAGTAACAGCACCAACGGAGTAACAACACCTGACAATTAGAAAAAATTTCGGATGTAACAACAGTGATGGAGTAACAGCATGAAATATTCCTTGGAAAATTTTTCTTTTAGCTCCTCCTTGTCATAATTCGATCACTATCCCTACAAGAGACAAACGACTAAGTAGTAACAACATATATATATTATATATATATATATATATATTATATATATATATATATATAATATTTTGTAGACGATAAAGAGAACATTCTCTATACCAACAACCATCAAACTAGAGTTATAAGAGATATGTTTGATGAAGGCATCCTTAGAATCTAGATAGTGGTATAATTTTAGATGATTTCCATTCACTAGGAAGGAAGTACGAGTTTCATCTATTGTAATCAATCTGACTTTTCCATTGTCAAACACAATGTCCACTTCATAGGGTTCCATCCAATGAGTGTGAAGCTTCCCTTTAAAATATTTGAATCAAGATTCATAGAGCAATGCCCAATCTCCTATATGAAACACCCTGTTCTTGATAAATTTATCATGCCACTTAATTCTCTGCTATTGAATAGCAATATTTTTTTGGACAGGCATTGAACAAATCTTATCTAACTCATTGAGTTGTTCTAGCCAGTATTTTTTGGCCTCTGATAAGTCTAATACCACTTCCAAAGATGTTTTGAGCATGCTGATCTCAAATTCTACTGGAAACAAGGGAAATTTCTCATTGACTAACTCAAATGGTGAAAACTCTATTATATTCCACCATGTTGTCCTATATGCCCAAAGAGCTTCTGGAATTTTCTGAGAGCAATCTGGCAGTGACTTACTACAGTTTTTTGTCAAGGTATTTTCCAATACCTTGTTTGTAGTTTCTTCTTGTTCATTCGCTTGGGGGTGGTAGCGAGTTGTCACTTTATTTTTAACCCTGTGTTTCTACATAAGCCTTCCTATCATGTGGGATGTGAACTATGCTCCCCGATCTGAAATGCTCTCCCTTGGAGTACCATTTCTAGCAAAAATCTCTTCAAAATTAAAATCTGCAACCACCTCATTTGTGGCTTTCACAACTGCTCTAGCTTCCACCCACTTAGTCACATAATCATTGCAGACCAAAATGTGAACCTTTGGTGAGAAGGTGGGTTGAAGGGTCCAATAAAGTCAATGGACCACTTCTCAAAAGGTTCAAGGACTATCTGGGGTTGTAGTGGCATCTCATCTGATTTCCTAGGCTGTCCCATCCATTGACAACTGTCACATCTTCATCTCGGGCATCTCGAAATATAGAAGGCTAGTAGTATCCCATTCGCAGCAACTTGTGGCCTGTTCTTTTATCTGCAAAATGTCCTCCACAAGGGCCATCATGGGTACCCTTCAATATTTCATAGATGTCATCCTCTGATACAAGGCACTAAATCTGTTGATCAACCCCTGTATGAAAGAGGTACCCTACCATCCATGAATATTGGGTACTATGATAAATAATTTTCAAATGATCCTTGTTTGAAAAATAATGAGATACCTTCCCTGTAGCAATATATTTAGCAATGTCTACATACCATGGAGTGTTAGCAGAAATTGAGAAAAGATGATAATCTAGAAAACTATCTTCAATGGGTGTACCTTTAGCATTATTTTCTAGCCTAGATAGAAAATTAGCAACCACATTGTCCTTCCCTGGTTTATCTACTATGGTAATGTCAAACTCTTGAAGTAAAAAAATCCATCTTGTAATACGACCAAGAGTAATGGGTTTATTCATCAGATACCTGATTTCTGCATGATCAGTATGTACAATGGTGGGGTACGCAGTAATATAATGTTGGAACTTCTTGATGGCATAGATGACGGTGAGAAATTCTTTTTTAGTCACTGTGTAGTTCAACTCAGTAGGAGCCAGTTCTCACTAACATAGTAGACTGCATATGGTACCTTATCCATTTGCTGTCCCAAAACTGCCCCAACTACTGCCGGAGAAGCATCAACACAAATATGGAATGGTAATGTCCAATCTGGCCCTTGAAGGATCGTAGAACTACAGAAAAGTTCATTGATCTTCACAAAGGTTGCATCATAGTCGTCTGTCAACACAAAATCTACATCTTTTGTCAGCAATTGAGAAAGTGGATGGGCTATTTTAGCAAAGTCTTTTATAAAGTGCCTGTAATAACCAGCACAACTAATAAAGCTATGTACCTGTGTGGTTGTTTTAGGTAACGAGAACTGCAATATTACCTTTATCTTAGCTGGATCCATTCAAATTCCAACGACTAAGAGTAAATGTCCCAAAACTATTCCTTCTTCCATCATCATGTGGCATTTTACCATACTGAAAGAGACATGTGCGCGCTTGCATCTTTCAAGTATTTTTTCAGATTTTCCAACCCCTCCTCAAATGAATCCCCATATGGAGTGAAATCGTCCATATAAATCTCATCACTCTCATCCACCAGATTAGAGAAAATCCCCAAAATTTCCCTTTGGATTGTTGCAGGTGCATTACAAAGACCAAATGGAAGGACCCGATATGCGAAAGTTCCCCAAGGACATGTGAAAGTGGTTTTATGTTGTTCTTCGAGGGCTATCTAGATCTGGTTGTATGCACTAAATTCATCCACGAAGTAGAAGAACTTCTTCCTAGCCAAATTATCCAAGACTTGGTCAATGAATCATAATGGAAAATGGTCGTTCTCTGTTGCTTTATTTAATTCTCTATAATCTATTGGTCACTTTAATTGCTTACTAATTAAACAGTCAAGTGCCGCATAAATTGTCAACCCGGGAAAGTCCGATTATTTCAAAGGCAACTATGTACTATATGTACTCAATTTTAATAGCACTAAAAGTTGTAGTATAAATAAATCACACCCTGTTAAATCTTCACTCTGTGTTACAACAACTATACTCTATTGCAGATATCTAATAAGAGATGAATAATTAATGAGAAAGAATAAATCTGCAAAAGAAAACAATGGTTATTCTGTAATAGAGTATCATTACCCTATCCCCAGAGTAGGAACCTTTAGCACCTGCCTCTGTTATCCAGTTCACCAATTCACTCTGTAAACCTAATCACCGGTGAGACACTCATGAAATAGCATCAATCGATTAAGAGAGAAACAGAGTTTCAACAAAAGTAAAATAACATCCAGAAATAATACTTGTTAAGAAGGTATGAACAGAAATCACACTTAACACATGACAGAAAGATAATTTGTGAATCTTGTGATGAAGGTGTGCCCTGTCCTTCTCACAAGATTCCCCAGGAAAAAAACTAAGATGAGATACTCAGAACAAAACTCTATTCATTCATCAATATACCATATTACAGAAAAGATTCAGTCTCGTTCCTTCAATTACAACCTTATGTTACAGCTTGTTCATCCCCCCTTCTAATGTAGATGTCTCCTCTTTATAGAGGAGACATCTATTGCAAAAGATTTACATTACAGATTCTAGTTCAGCCCATTATACAAAAATAGGGAAATCGGTTTCCCATCAACAGAATGTTGTTCCAGTAATTTAGATTATGAACATTACAACCAATGTAACAACTTCCTTGGTGATCGATCAGGTTCCTTTGTTGTTGTCAAATCTGGTACACAAATCTCAACTGTCTTAGCTTCAAGATTTGCATATTGTTTTTGTTGTTTCAGCTTCGAGATTCGCGTGCTGTTCCTTCTGTTTCAGCAACTACAAAAGATAGTCCTGCCAGTTTTAGGCAGTTTCAACAATGCGGTCTGCACATCATTCTTGAATTGTTCAGCAACTCAGTCAACTTCAAAGATCAATTATGAAGATAGCATGATTACATGTTAAATAATTAAACATATAGTGATGAGAAGAGTCACTGCATACCTTTAGAATGATTGAGTCAAAACACTAGCAAGGACTTTCAAATATGGTTTGAAAAGGGTGATATTATAACAAAATATAAAGTCAAAGAGAGACAATATGGGGTTGTTACACTGAATTTTGTCACCCTGACTATCTGCAGTATGTGGCCTCATCAATAGCCACATTGTCCTCTTTGTCAAGCCCCATACCTCTGCTCTTCATGTCAAAACCTCAAAAGGAGAGAAAGTCACTTAAAAACATGTTTATCTCTGGGTACGCAGATTCTCTCTACCTTTCCTGCGTGTACGCACTCCATATACATTAGACCTGCGTAGTAATACGCTCTGTATACTAAAGCTAGGGTGCGTACCCCTGTAAAAGTCAAAAGGCGCAAGTTTCATCTTTAAAAAGTTACTTGTGGTCACTTCTAGAGCCTTCTAGAAGAGTTCTTGACGTGTATTGAGCGCCTCCAGATGGTTCATGCACCCCTATGATAGAGGAGCTTATCCCATCAAGAGAGGAACTACCCCATCCAAAAGAGGGAGTATCCCATTGATGTTGGAACTAAATAACCTCTTCTAGAATGCTATAAATACAGGCATTGGGCCAAAGGAGGGGAGGTTGAAAGCTGAACATTCTATAGGGTAAATGCTGCTGGAATTAGGACTTCCATTTGTTGACTTGTGAGGAGAGATCACTATCCTTCCTTGTTGCCATAGTGGGAGTGGGTGAGCTTGTCAAAGTAGAGGAAATCTCTTGCTGGACCCTGGGAGGAGCTTGCACAACACCAAGGCTCAGGTTGTAATGGTTCCTTTGATTATTTAATAAAAATAAGTCCATTCTTCTCAATGATTTGTTAATGAATTATTTCATGCATTCCTTGGTCAGTATGATAGATATATTTTGTTTTATAATGAATATTCAGATGTTATGTAATTGTTTGCCTTGTTAGTGAACGCAGGTCTGAAGGTGAAGGAGGAGCTCATCCGGATCAACAAGACTGGACTACTACAACAAGCATCGGACCTAAGGTAAGATCGAGAACATTTGAATTCTTGTAAAATGATATGTATCTAGAGAAGGATAGCTCTTATTTGGTTTGTTTGTCATTAGAGAGTCTTAGACTCCTAGGAAGGTTAGATTTGCCCGCAAGTATAACTCATTCCGCTTGACAAATTGGCGACTCCGCTGGGGAAACCATTGTTGGTCTTGTTTTTTTCTTGAATCATTACTTTGACCTGAAAAGAGTCTGATTCATTTTGTTTTTTGGTTGTTTAACTTGGTTTTTGGGTGGCTTAGCTTAGTCAGTTTAGATCTTAGCTTTTCTTTATTTTACAAGAAGTACGCACCCTCTGAGTTAGGCACAGTGCGTACTTGTGCGCACTGTACCTTTGCACACAGAGCGGCCACGCACCTGGATCAACAGGCTGCCTGCGTACCCTGGTAAAGTTTAGAAAATTTCCCTTTTTTAATCAGTTTTTCCTTTTTGATTTTGTTTTTCTTAGTTTTTCTGCCCAGAACCTCTGTTAACTGTCAGAAAGCTTCACCTATATTTTCTCCAATAGCATTGATTGTTTTAGTGAAATTCCTTGAGATTCTTGCCTTAGGGTTTGGTTTTATAATTGGTTCTGTAGTGACTTTGGGTTTAGAAGTCATAAAGCCTTAGATCTCTCTGGTTTTGTTCATCTTCTTAGGAGTCGGACAAGTTGTAAAAATTTACCCGCGTGAGCGACCTACCTTTGTGTTGCCTCTTTGCAAAATTTCGATATAGCTTGCTCATTTAAAGTTGTGAATTTCATTTTCAAAAAGAACAAAAAGAGATTGAATTTTTTTTTTGATTAGTTTGTGATTCTGCATAAACTTGTCCTTGGACTGATTGTTTCCAAGTAAAATATCCCGGAATCATCTTAGTAGGCTTTTTCTTCTTAGATTTACTTGTTAGTGAAAGATTAGGTAAATTTCCTTTGAATTGCTTTTGAGTGATTTTTCATAGATTTTCATAGATCTTGAAATTGCTTTGATTAGATTAGTTTTACATGCTTTTATTAAATAGGAAAATATCAACGATCTCCTTTGAAGTTTGCTTTAGAGTAGCATTTGACATCTTTGAAAGAGAAAGGAATTTTTTCGTGAAGTAAAGAGTGGTCATGTTTTGTGTGCTTTGAAAGATAAAGAGAATTGTTTCTTTGATTGTCTATTAAGAAAGTTGTTTTTTATCAAAAGATTGCATTCTCTCAACTCTCTTAATTAGAAAATTCATTGAAAAGAAAAATAGTGTAAATCATCTTAGGTGCATCTTTTAGAGAATTGGAGTCGAGTCTATACACCATCAAGTTTCATCTCCATCACCTTTGTCTTAAAGAACAGCCATTAAAATCAACGCTTAAGTAAAATTAACTTAGAAATTTTTATTTTTCTAGGGCTCTGAAGCACCAATATAGATCAGGCTAGTGTCTTGGAGTAGGTGAGTAATTAACTCTCCAAGACTATAAAACCAAACAAGTAGCTTATCTTGTGATAGGATAAATCCATTTGTTGCATTTATAC
>APFE031581271.1:0-17890 GCA_000404065.3 Pinus taeda
TTTAAGGGTTGGATATCAAATTTTGTTAAAGATTCTCTCCATCTACCTATTACCCCACAAGCAAAAGAGAATCAACTAAAGTTGAACAAACATGTAGAAGTATCATTATGCTGATTTGGATTTCATCTTTTGGAAAGAAGATTTGGCTTCAAAATTAACCTGAATGGTATATCGACTTTTCATGAAATGGTCCATTCTGATTGTGGCCAAGGCCTTGTACCATGGTGGAAGTATTGAGGAAGTGATGACTGATAATGACCTCTTTACATCTGATAGAAAAGTTGAACAGAGATCATAGTATTCAACACGTGAGTGCATTTCAACATATGAGACCTTTATAAGGTATGCTCAGCTGTATTGAATGTTGCTTTATTTTGCTACCAAGTTTATCCACGGTGATTGCTTTTATATACAACACTGGATCTTCTCATAGTATGCATAATATTTGACTAGACCATGTCGGGCATCGCAAAAATTTGCTTTTATCTTAATTTTACCCATGGTTGAATCTCTGCTTCCACTTATTCTGCTATGTTTTTCAGAGCATGCAATGTATTTTTCATATTTAACATTATCTTGCCATTTACCCCAGTCATTTGGACTTTGATAAACCACTGACAATACGTTTTTAACAAGCAAAGTGGCCTACATTATTGAACCATTCGGGGAATGATCCAAGATATTTAGCAGCAGTGGATTTCTCATCTCAAAAATTTTAAATATCCCTATGGTTGATGTTAATGGCATCTCTAAAACCACTATTGTAAGGTTTCTCTCAATTTGTATTGGTGTTTTTGAATAATACCTTGCCAATCCCAAGGTTTTTCTCTCCAATTGCCAGAAGATTTCAATGCAAATTCTTTCTTATACAAGTTATAATTAGTGGCTTGCTTAGTTACGAATTTCTTTCATCAAAAGGTTCAATGATGCACACACTTTAAGCCATGACTTCACTGCCCTTGAATGTGTGGAGAAGGTCTGCTCATGTTTGGCAGATGCCTCCCAGGATCATCTAGCCAGGTCCTCTCAGGCATGGGTACTTTTCAGAGCCCAGACAATATCGTTAGATAGTGTATTGGATCATTCTCAATGATTGATTCCATGGTAGATTCTTCTTTTTACCCTTTTCCTCTTCATCCTATCTTATGTACCTCTAGTTAATCTCTTGCACTCTATCCTCTTTCCACTTTTTTTATCTCATATTTAGTTCATGTTCTCTTGTTTGATCCTGTTATATTTTTTTTTTATGCTTTTGGGGTAGCATAGGGTGCCCTTACATATTAGCATCACTGGTTGTACTTCTTAGTCCCGTTTACCTATCTGTCAGGCTTTATTTAGACTTAAAATGAAATTATCTTGCCTTATCTACAATTCCCCCAATTTTAAACGCAATGTCCAGTTCCACGACAAGATTCTGTTTGAAAAAAATCTTACTAGTTTAGCAGTTATTCCCTCCCATGTGCCTTCAAAATCTCCAAGTTGGATAGCATTTTGGAGTGATTTAGCATAAGAGAGGTCTAATTCTTCTCTCCACATCATTCCTGAGACATCCTTTTCTTATTTTAAAGCAGAGGCTAGTTTTGATTTAGATTTATCCTTAACTGACAACACCTACATTTTGGGTTGTATGTGTATTTATGCAAGCGTGTAAAAAACAAACAGAGAACTGCGAAAATTATTGTTATTCTAGAGTTGACCGGTTGTATCCAAGATAGATGTCATTATGAAGCTATATGTTTAAATAGAGTGTTGACCATCAAACTTCAGTTTTCTTTCGATGACAGAAGCAACAAGGTAGTAGAACGCAAAGTAATAGTTTCTCCAACATCTAAGCCTTTAAACAAGAAAATTTAAACCATAACTAATTATAGTTTATAGGAAACTAGATACAGAAAAGAAAGAAATTGTAATAGCTACAAACTTTAAAACAGTCCATCTGATTGGTTTAAAAACAAGAAAGGAAACAATTAGAAGTGCTGAAAGCATCTCATATCTAAGTTTATTTAAAGGAGCAATACAAAAGCAGAAATCTTCCAAGCTGTAGGTAATGAGATAAAAACTAGTAAACAGTTGAGACATGTAGAGCCCATGCCTCCAAGATGACCATTTTCTGTTATGAGGTTTGTTGTGAATAACCTGGGAGACTACCTAAACATATTCACTGGTGCTCAAGACCAAAAAGCGATTTTTGTTAGCAACAAGCTACCAATGTCTCTAGAGTGAACTCTGTTCTATGGTCTGCTGTGAATAACTTGGGAAACTACATAACCTGATTAACTGGTGCTTAAGACCAAGAAGTCATTTTTCGAGAAAGAAGGCAGTATTGAAAATTTTGTTATGAGATATTAGGTGGTAATATATCCTTTCTCTACCATGCTAACTCTCTTGTCAGGGATGCCTTCAACAATGCATCTCATTAAATAATCATGCATCAACAACCAGGTGAATTGTACAAAATTTTTACACAATGACAAAAGGTAAGTCTCAAATGTTGTGTCTTTTATGGTATGATATGGTTTACTAGGGCCTAGTAACATGAATCCTTTATCTCTAAAGGAAGAACCCCTAAGAAAAAGAGACACAGTTAACCTTCAAATAAAACAGATGCCATTAGGAGATTTTTAACTCTTGAAATGTGTTACAATGTTACACCCAAGCTATTGCATGAAAGAGGGGAAACCACAGTGATGAACTGAAAGTAGCTAATATGGTATTTAAAAATAAATAAATAATGTTTTGGTAAAGGAGAAATAGGTCCAATTGAATTATGAAAATCGGTGTATTCAAAGCCATCTGGCTGAGACTGGTTTTGGCCATTTTCAGTTGAAACTAGTTGGTCAAACCCATTTTGTTTTGCACTAATCAAAATTGGACGATCATAGTTGTTTTCCTCTTCAGAAAAATATATAAGATGAAGAAAATTGCAAATTGATTAATTTTACAGATCCTTCTTTGAAAGTGACTTCAATTTTTTTGAATATAATGGAGTGTTTTGATAAGCACCAGGATAATCAACCTGAAAATATCTTTAGCAAGAAGCCAAGAAGAATTTGAATATTTTTCTTAACCAGACCATATAAGGGTTCCCCTACATATTGGCATCACTGGTTGTACTTCTTAGTCCCATTTACCTATCTGTCAAGCTTTATTTAGACTTAAATAAAATTATCTTTCCTTATCTAAATTGTTTCTTAGCCTTATATATTATGCTACAAAATTAGATAGAACTTTGTAATAAAGGCAGGACAACCTTTAAATCTGAGTCTTGACTTGCAACGTCCTAAAAAGTTGGTCAGGCTTAAATTTTTCTGTTGGCAGGTATTGCACGATAACACTATATCTATAAAATATATTTCTTCTGTACTAACTGTATTGCCTAGAATATTTTTGTCATTGAAGTTGTGGGTTGGCAGGCTTTAATAGCCCACTTGGAGCACAACCCCTTGAAAAATTCGACTTTAAGAAGAATTACATGAGAAAATTGCTGTCACTTAGATGTCAGTGAAAACAGGTAGGTCTTTAGACTTTTGATCATAGTTGAGAACATTCCTGAGATAACTTTCTTTGACACTCCAGACTGTAAAATTTCTGAGAATGCTGTAAAATGAAAAACCTCTTGAGGAAATATCTTTAGCAAGAAGCCAAGCAAAATTTGAATATTTTTCTTAACAAAACCGTGTAAGATTTTGTTGTTATCACTAAGAAACTTGGCCAGCTTTACCCTTGACTAGTATATCATAAAGGAGATCCTTCAATGACAAAGTTTGTTTTGATCATAAAAGCAAATGCAGGTTTTGATAATTTTGGATCTGTGTTATTTGCTAAGGTTCAATGTTCACCATTTTGCCCAAAACGGGAACTAGACATGCTTAAACCTTCTGCACTCCTTAAAATAGTTCCACTTACACTATTTGATTTATAAAAAAGAGAATGCCAAGCCAACTGAGCAATGGCATCCATCAACTCCTATATCTTCAAACTTGATTGTTTCTCTTGAAGTCTCATCTTCCTAAGGCTGGTGATTGGTCAGAAAGAAGCCCTGAATTTTAGTAGGTGAGCTTTTCTCTAAACAAATCTCTTGATGTGGAAGTAATAGTGGCTTTCCTTGACCCTGTCAAGACTTCCAAATTAAGCTTTCCATCTTATTATATTTTAACCATTTATTCTTCACATGCTAAGGGATGGAGGCTCTACCCTTTCCATAGATTTCTGGTTGTTCAAATTTCTTCCTCAGGTAGCAATACCCTTTCATTTTGCTTAGCATCAACTTTTGAGTTCTGGGCATGGTAGACATACTGTAAGCTGGGTTGGGAGGAGGGGACTAGGTCCTGAATCCTGTCAACCACCTTCTATAGGAAATTAGGAAGAATTCAAACAGAGGAGGATCCTCATATTGTCTCTATGATTAAGGTTGAATTGAGGTCCTCCAGGTCCATGTGCTAATTCAGCTTCGCTGAGGCATTTCCAACAAAATGGTTGACATCATAGTAAAATTTAGGGGCGAATTATAGCCCAAAGGCGAAATTTGAAACGACATATAATGGCTTCGGATTCAAAAGAGGTGCAATACTCATCTGTTTCTGGCATGTCTAAGTTTAGGTTTGGGGTGTGGTTTAG
The DNA here is from genome assembly GCA_000404065.3 of Pinus taeda. NCBI lineage: Eukaryota > Viridiplantae > Streptophyta > Pinopsida > Pinales > Pinaceae > Pinus > Pinus taeda. Next base: position 4,618 of record APFE031581271.1, read on the forward strand.
TTGCTCCACTATGTATGGGTTTGGGGCAATCCCTACCTGTTTGGTTGGTTCTGTGACTGATTTTTTCCCTTGAAGTATATTCTTGAATGATTGTCTCCCATTTGCAGGTTTCTGCTTTGTTCCTGTGTCTTTTGCAGAGCTGCTTCCCACTCCCCCACTTGCATTTTTGGGTTTATTGGTGCCATCACTCCTCCCTTGAGCCTCAGATCGAGGATTATTGTGGAATCTGATAGGATATGATAATCTTGTAGGAGATGATTATCCCGTGGCTGTAATATACTACCTTTGTATAACAAATTTTGTTTGTTCATAGGGTATCCAGTTTTTTGTGTGATACATTGTTTCAGAATCATCACACTATCTGCTTTATTTACCCAAAATATAAGTGATGTCCCAACAAGGGGCTTTATAAAAATTTGAAAACAGGGGGTACTTACTAACCTCTTAGTTCCAGTACCATCCTTGAAACTGCAGGGAAAGACTATTTCGGGTATGCCTTTCCCAGAGCTTTGATTGAACTGGAGGCAGGGAGCCTGTGACTTGACCACTGCTAAGCCGAGATAGATTTCCCTGCCTAGAGAAACCCACCCAGAAACGACCCTGCATATGCCTTTAATAAAAACTGTTGTCGGAACAAGAGCAACCCAAGCCCGCACTCCCCTATGGGAAGCAGAGGCAACAACCCCAAGATGCCCATTCTGTAGAAAGACATCATGGACCAAGAACAAGAACCCTAACTCCGCACCATTAATGATCCAGGAATATGTCCAGGGAGAAAAAACAAGTGTTTCCGTAGCAGGACCAAAACCCCTGTCACCGAGGAGCTCCCTGGTCTTCCGTTGAGGTGAAGATAGAGCAAAATCCGCCTAAAATGGCACAATACTGCCCCATCCGTTACTTGGTCCACTCCGAAAGGCATTTTCGCCTTGGCCACCGTCCCTGCATGTCGTGGCAAGGAACCCCAGCCTCATGGCGGTGCCATTCGAGCAAAAGCCAATCCAAGGAGAAAAAACCTATTTCGTTCTCCGCCCTGAGACATTTTTCGTTTTGATCGCATAAGTGTTGTTGTTTCAATGTTATACAAATGAATTATTATATTTTATTCCTTAAAATTTAATAGTTTCCCATTATCATTGTTAAATAATTTTTGTGAAATTCCATTTTGCCTCAAAATTCAATTTCTGATATATGTTCTTTCAATGTTGACTCAACAATTCTTTTGCAAAGTACAATTCTATTTTCTATGAACAAGATAATTTATATGAAGCATATCTCAACGCTTGGAAACTGTTGATGCAGGTTTGCAAATTGATTTGAAATTTTACTTGTGGAATATTTAGTGAGATGTCAAAAGATAATATGGGAAGAAACCATCAAGGCAAACAGATGTATTATCATACTTTCAAAAGGCTCCATCCAAAAATACACATTCTCTTCATGATTCAAGCTCCTTTGAACAATCTGTTACTGAGAGGTTAACTCTTGTGGAAATGCATTTGATATCCGTATGATGGATGAAATAATAGGTTCCTCAAGTGGTCACGGTGAGATAAATGCTATTTCAACAGAAATTGGTGATGAAAATGTTAGAGATTTTTCCTTGGAAAGTGACACAATCCATTCGCGGAAAAGGAAAAGAGGCCAGTGGGCCATAGGGAGACGATTCCAAGAAAATTGGGTCTCAAGTTTTCCATTTATTGAAGAAATACCTCCTACAAATGAGAACGAGGTTTTCCAACAAGTTAGATGTATTGCGTGTAGTTGGAAAGCTCAAAAGGAAGTGAAATTTCAGATAAAGCTAGATATGGTACAAAAGCATGCAGGAAAGGTGTATGAAAAGAAAATTGTAAATGGTAAAGAGAAATATATTGTTAGATGGAAATCTTCTTAGGAATGTTGACATGTTGAATATGCAGAAGAATATAAAAAATATTTATTAAGTAAGAGGAAACTTGAGGCAGACAAAAGAACCATCATATCTCTATCTGAAAAGATGATGGAAAGAAATTTGTTATCCAAGACGATACAATTGAGCACTGTATTTCACATCTTGTCTAAAGGTCGTCCTATGATAGATTATCCAGATCACATGAAATTACTATCTTTTCTTCAAGTGCCAAACTTTCCATCTTCTCATTGGTCTGTAACCAATGGTTGGGGATGGGCACGATATCTAGCTCAAGTAGAAAAAGATGATTTGAAAGAAAAGATTGCAAATGCTAGGTTTTTGGCATTGTCTTTAGATGAGGTTACGGCGATAGATAATACTTCATGGATTTGCATGAGCATTTATACGGTTAATGACCATATTAGACATTCCTATCTACTTGGGATTAATAAGATGAGAGAGACTTCTACAACTAAAAATATTTATGAACTTGTTCTTAATGGATTGAAGGAAAGTGGTATGGATGAATTAATGATTGCAAAAAAGTTGGTATGTGTTGGAGCAGATGGAGCAGCGATAATGCAAGGACAAAGGAATGGCCTTTGTGTTAGGCTACAACTATCAACTTCACCATATATTCTTAATATTCATTGTATGGTTCATAGGATGAATCTTGCATTTAAAATAGTGAGCAAGTTTCCATCAGTTTCAAAAGTTGAAGATCTTGTACGTAAGACTCATGCATACTTTTCTCGTAGTCCCAAACAGTATTTAGAGTTTCAACAATTTGCAGATGGTATTACGGATGGAAAAAACTACTGAAAGATGTTGATACAAGATGGATCTCATTAAATGGACCAGCTCAAAGACTATTTAGTGAGTTCAAATCTTTGGTAGGGTTGATGTATGAAAATCGCTATAATGTAGACAAAGCTCAAGATCTTCTTTCTCAACTAAATAATAGAGACATTATTAACATTGGCTGGAATTCTTCCTATGCTACATGAAATGAATGTCCTCATGAAAATGTCTCAGAATCGCACAATGTATATTGTGAAATACACAAATGCGAGAAAGTCAGCATGTCTTGCATTGGATAATTTGTATATGATGCCAGACTCTTTTACTGGTCCAGAGTTTAAAAGTTGGACTGAGATCATCAATATAGAAAATACTGAAATTTTTTTGACCTTTGATGAAAAAGGGATACTATGTATCGCAGTGCGTGGGTATATGGTTCCCTTTCATTATATTAGTAAGACAAGACGAATCACCAAAGATTGCCCCATGTCAAGAGACCAATTTGATAATATTGTGATTTCAGTGAGACAAAACTTGATAGAAATTGCAAGATCACTATCATTAGAGACAAGAGAATGATTTCCTCGAGATGAATTGTTGGAGGCCATGTGTGTGGTATACCCTCAATATTGGAACAATTGTCAATGTCCAAGAACTTTAAAAGTTGATTTTCAAAAAAGATTAAAATGTTTAGTAGACCATTTTTGCAAGAAAGTCTTGATACATGGAGAACAAATTGAAGGTATTTTAGATTCATCAAAATTGTATCAACAAGGTGGACGCTTTGCTGAAACAATGTGGAAGCAATATCCTTTTTTGGAAAATCCTAATGAAAATGGTGCTATAACAAGATTATGGACTACTTTAAGTGCTAGCCAATACCTGCAAGAAAACATATCAGAATATTTCAAATTAGCAGATTTGTGTCAAACCATGATTTTGGGATCAGTGGAGGATGAGAGAATGTTTAGTGCATTATCATTCTTGAAGTCAAAGTTGAGGAACAAGCTTGATAAACATGTGGATACATGTTTAAGATTATATGTAACAAAGTATGACATTGACAATTTTCCATATGGAAGAGCGCTAACTCTTTGGCGATCAAATTGTGATAGAAGGGGAGAAAACAATATAACAAATCTCTCTAATGAACTTGATATAAAACATAATGTTTTGGAGGCTCATAATGACAGTTCATCTAGAAAAGGTCGTGTTCACAATTTAGAAAATGAGGACCAAGATGAGAACTGGGAAATTGAAATACCCTAGGACTCTTATTTTGGTATACATGTTCCATTGATCATGCAAAATTACTATATGTCAACTTCAGGTAAAAATAGGTTCTATATTTGTATTTTTCATTGTAACATTGCAGTGACATTATTTTGATGTGTCTTGTGTTATTTTAAGATTGATGTTTCATATTTAATCATTACATTGTTTGTTTCTTATCTGTGACAGGAAATAAAGCTGGATTTGGTGAGGTTGGGACCTATTTCTTTTCACATAGATGGTGTATGACTATTATTAAATGATAAATAACAAATTTAACAAGACTTTCAAGTCATTTGTTAGCCATTTCTTGTCAGTCATTTGTCAGCCATGTTTTCAAGTCTTTCAGGTACTAAGTTGTTCGGGTCACCACATGTCCTTAGGACCATTAAGGGATGAGATAACATGAGTCAGTCCAACTCATGCCCCAAATTTAATTTTTACCTATTGATGTAAGTGTTTTGTTACCACTTATCACCAACAAAATTCTACCATAACATAAACCAACTTGAAGACAACACTTCTCATCTTCATTTTACATAAATTCTCTATGGATCTCCCTACTATACTTTCCTGAGACCAACGTCCCTTCTTGGTAGGTCTCTCCACCATACCACTAATCTCACAATAGACACACAGTAGTAACTACCGCCTTCTATAAATCTCTCTAGTCTCAGTTATTGGTGTCCCTGTCACACTCGACCAATACAATCTTGCAGGTCTATTTTTTTATCATATCTTTATTTTTTGTTATTTTGTGTATTTAACTTTAGCACCATCCAAGAGTAACGAGTTAGTGTCCTTTGGATTTGATCTTTGATTTGAAATGAAGTTGGATTTGATGAAGCTGGGACCTATTTCTTTTCACATAGACAGTGTCCTAGTATTAAATGATAAATAACTAATTTAGGAAGTCTAACACTAAGCAACAATGGGCTTATTCAAGTACATGAAATTGCGTTGATGTCTAGCTCTGATTTCTTAGAAAATTTTAGCGGTTTGTTTGCTACTTGTTTAGAGGATTTTGTCAAGTTTGAAATTTTTGGTTTGTTTTGGTTAGATTATTTTAGTCGCTTGACTCATTTCATGCATAGATCGACAGATCTAGTTTTATTTTTATAATTATTGTTGTTTTCTTTATATATTTGGTGGTTTGAGGAAAGATATTTGATTTCCTTTCACTTTGTGGCATGATTTCAGCATCTTCACCTTTTAGAATATAGTAAAATATTATTCTTATTTTATGTTTTCTTGGAAAAGCATTATTGATATTTGCAAAGGGAAATAAGCCCTAGGTAGCTAAGCGAAGAGAAAAATGGTCTATGTACTAGGTTCCTACGCATTCATTGTAGGAGACCTATTGGCATGAGACCAACATTCCTTTTATGCAATTACACTTTGTCAAGGCGGAGCTGAGTTTGCTGACCTGGGAAGAACACTAACAGCTGATCATAATTCTAAGGAGATTATAATGTTCGTTTCAAAAGCAGGATTGTGAAAATTGTTTGCACTAGTTCTTCTTTTGGTCATATTTACTACCAAATTTGTGTCTTGCTGATTTTTTACATTTGTAATGACCTTGTGCAGAGTTGGTTTGTGAAGACTCTCTACAAACCACAAGGACTACATTGTCTTGGAGGGCACCCGATGTTTTTGGTGTTGCTGAGTCTCTTCGCTCGAAGAGTAAATGGATACAATTGTATGGCCATAATGTCACTTAATTTGATCCTCTTTACTAATCTCCTAATATCATTTCAATACATCAAATTGTTTTGTTTTCATGGAATTCAGAGATACATCAATAATGCTATTTTGTCTTGGAAATACTAAATTATTTTGTTTTGATATCAACCAGTTTGAGTTTTTCTTTGCAACTACCACTTGATCCTTTAACAAGCATTTGAAATTCAAAGCGTAATAAATCTCTTTTAGTTTTTTTTCCAAAAGAAGATTGCTACAAGCTAATGAATATTATTGTGATTAAACTAGATGTTCCACTTGGTACCATAGGTCTTGTAAAAGGGTTGTACTCCATTTCAGTCTAAGGCAGTAGACTGATTTCAAACTGCTACATGTACCCACATATGATATAATATTATTCAGTTTTGGCTTGCTGAATATACAAGAGAAAATTGCTTAACAATATTGCTTAATTGGACAACAGTTTTACTTTTATCTGATACAAGAGTGGAGGTAGTCTTAGATTTTACCTATTTCTCAGTAGTTGTTCTCCTTTGGCTACAACATCATCCATCAACAAATACATTCCAACTTGTACAAAGGAAATTTGATGTTTAGTAGAGGGCCCATAAGAGATCCTCTAATGGAAGCGCAGTAGTTTAGTAGGATCATTGGATGAAGCACATGTATGAATGTATTGTCTTCAATTAGGAAGGCACAGTTACCCATCCCGGGGAGGGCATGCACGAATGTCTATTTTGTGAATGGTGCAGTTTTCTAAGTGTGTTGGGTGCATGAGTTCATGCGTTCAGTCTACCCTGCTGGGTCTTGTATTTGAAGCAATGTTATCCACATGTGATGGTGATATCCACTAGGTTCATTAGGGTTAGGGATATCCGATGAAGCCAGATTCAATGGTTCAAGTCCTATAAAAGCTAGATTGACGAATTACAAAGAAATGATTGGACACACATCTCACTCAAAAACGATGACTCAAAATCCCTATGGAACCTTGCAATATGTTGTTATGGATAGTGCTTACCTGTGACTTTATACCTCTACAACTTCAGCCGAGTTCTGTAGGGGGGAATTATAATTTTCTCTAGTGCTAATTCCCCCTACTACTTGACCTCATGGAAGATTTGCTCAGATAGTGGGGCGTGAGGCTTGAGGTGGGGTGAGGTGCTTTTAATGCACACATGTGAACCCTTAAACATGTCATTCCTAGGCTAGGGTGGAACACTGTATCTAGAGTAGGTTTCTTGCTAGTTTTACACACTTACCTCATGTTGTCCTCACGTTGTTCTGGCACTTCCTCTCATTCTGAGGATGGTATCCAGGGTAAACCCATATTATTTGGGGTACGAGGCAATCAACAATACATTCATTAAGAGGTCAACATGTCACTTGTGAGAATTGGTCCTGGGTATGGAGGGATAACATTCCCCCTCAATTGCTTGGGCTAGACCCAATTGACTAAAATGCTTTTTGAAAAATATATCCTGAGAAAACCCAGGGAACTTTACCTCATTCTGAGGATGGCACCTAGGCTTAAGCAAATTCCTTAGGGCCAAAAGCCATATCAACATGTCATTGGTGGTAATAGAACCATTGTAAGGAGGATAACAATCATTCCACCTAACCAATGGAGCTAGACCCAATTGACATTAGATGTGTTTGCCGTTAGACAAAGGTGTAGGAATTTTGGAAATGAGTTTTTTGGTGTTTTTTGATGCATCACTGCTTGTAATGCTCAGGAGCATGAGTATTTCAAAGATCTAGGTTTTGTACCCTGACCTGTATATTAGCTGTGGGGAGAAAAATATTATTGGTCTGTTGTAGTGTACCCTGCATCATCTCACCAGTGAGTTTCTCTTTGGATACTGGTAAAATAGATGGAAACATGTATAAGTAACATGATCAAGTATACCATGTTTTAAAAACAAAATATTTTGCCACATTTGCTAAGGATTTGCACCATTGGTGTAGCTGGATTGTGGTGGTTCTAGTTCTTCAAGACTATTGAATAAAACTTTATTTGGAAATTAAGTTGTTTACGATTGTCAAATATGACTGATAATTTGAAATTCTTTGCCATATTTTGTTACTGACAGGGTATTTTATAATATTGTGCAATATGGTTTTCTATGCTTTATAGCGCAAGTATTTACTTGTTATGTTGATGTGTAGAGGATATGATATTCAAGTGGTTTTTATGTTGGTTTTGATGATAACATCTCAATGGTGATGGAACCCTTGCTTTAAATCATGCAAGGTTCTAATAGTGAACTGTGAAAGAGAACACTTATTTTGGATTCTAACCATGAAAATTTTCTCAAAAGTCCAGTCCATAGAAAAAGTTGAAATGTTGTATATAAATGACATTTGTTTCTGAGCAAGAAGTCTTGTTAAAATTTGCAATATGATATATACTAGTGACTCTATTTTTGAAGCACGTTTTTTTATTGTGAGGCATAGTTTTTTTTCCAATTATATTTCAAAATTTAAACCTGCTTGTTCTTGATGGTTTTACAAAGGCTTTTAGTGACATTGTATCCTTTTTGAATTAATGCTAGGGGTGGCTTGTTGAGAATAAGGGTATATTCTATGATATTGATGTCTTTTCTTCAATGGATTTCATGCACCATATGTTTTCATTGATGATGAAGTAACTCTGTGATTGTCTTGATAGTTGATCTACATGGATAGCTCATTGTTGGTGTTGTTTACTCATGGGTAGCACTGCATTTTTGAACTCTTTGGATTAATGATGGAGATGATCCCTGCTCATTGCTTCATGTGATCATGTGCTTCTTTAGAAGAGGTTGGCTAAGTAGTTGATCATTTTTTTGCCACCTTAGATGTAGCATTCTCTTGTTTGTGTAAGAAATTATTCCTAAATTTAGGTTCTTATATTGTTTCATTGGTGATTGACATGTCTTCTTGCTAAAGTTATTTTGGTTATGATCAAGTTTTGCGAAGTTTTAACAGCATCGACCCTCTTAGTTGCTTTGTGGTTAGGTGCATGTTCCAGGTCCTGAGCCAACAGTAATTGATATTCTCTCGGTGAGGACAAACATTATCTTTTTTCTTTGGAATATGATCAAAGGATGTCTGGTAACAATTTTTCTTAATGCTGACAACTTTGTTGTTTGTTTCTTTGTTTTTATGCCACCATGTTCCCTCCCAGAAAATGTTGTGCTTGGAGCCCAGTAGACGCATCACTGCTCAGGAGCACGAGTATTTCAAAGATCTAGGTTCTGTACCCTGACCCGTATATTGGTTGTGGGGATAAAAAGATTACTACACTGTTGTAGCATAGCCTGCATCATCTCACTATTGAGTTTCTCTTTGGACACTGGTAAAATAGATGGAAACCTGTATAAGTAACATGATCAAGTATACCATGTTTAAAAAAATATATATTTTGCCACTTTTGCTAAGGATTTGCACCATTGGTGTAGCTCGATTGTGGTGGTTCTAGTTCTTCAAGACTATTGAACAAAACTTTATTTGGAAATTAAGTTGTTTACGATTGTCAAATATGACTGATGATTTGAAATTCTTTGCCATCTGTTGTTAGTAAACATCAATGTAACAAAGAATAGATCCAAGCAAAAACAAGAGAGCACTTACTTTTTAAATCATTCCATCTGCCCACATCACTTCAATATCCCCGTTTTTGAGACCTATAATATTCTCAATCGAGGATAAATATGATTCTTCGGTATCCATACCTACTTTAGCCTTACACCTTCTTAAAGACCCTTGCTGGAAAATTTGCTCTGTAATTTTGGTCTCATTTACACATTTTGGCTTCAGTTCAATTTCTTTATCATCACCAGACTGATCCTCAAAGGCCAGACCAACCTTAGCTTTTTGTCTTTTTCTCAAAGATTTATGTTTTGAAGATAGCTCTGTTCTAATAAAATACTCAGGTTTTGGCTCCATTTCACAATCTTTCTCAATGTTTGAATCATTTTCTGTTTTGATACAATTCTCAAGTGATGAGATGTTTTGACACACCTTATCATCAACTGATGATTCAACAACACCAGACACTTCTAGTAGCTCTGCAATAGATGCCAGTCGAATAACAATGTCCCCAATACAATAATTGTAATCTGGATGCTCAATTAGCTCAATTGTAATCGCAGCGCTAAGTTTTTATCTAAATTCAGTGACTGCAAAAAAATAGAATGGGTGTGGATGGTTTCTAAGGTTGAAAAGGAGATGTCAATATGGTGTAATAGATGGTTATCATCAAGGGTGGTAAGTTAGTGCTGGTGAAATCCCTACTTGAAGCCATCCCTGTGTACTGAGTGTTTTTTTCCTTTATTCCCAAACACGTCCTGGAATAGGTAAGAAGACTTAGTTTCAGATTCCTTTGGGCTGGGGAAAAATAGAAAAAAGAATATTCCTCAGGTCTCATGGAAAAAAGCTATTGTTCCTAAAGAGCTATGAGAATGGGACATTTAAAATCTCCATTGCTTGGAAAGAGCCTTGGCTGCTAAATATGTCTAGAGAATTATAGAAGGGAAGGGCTTGTTGAGAAAGGTGGTGAGTTGGAAGTACATACACTGCACATCCTTTCTCTGCTAAGGATTGTATAATATCTCCAAATAAATCCTAAAATAAATCTTCAGTGATTTGGAAGGCGGTGGTGTTGGCCTTTTCGCTGATTGGAAGACAGTTGGTTTGAACTTTGGAAGATTGGGGGTGGCAACAACACAAGGCCGGGGAATGATCCTTGGCTGCTTATAACCCATAATCCTTCTTATATTCTCCCTTTGACATAAAATCTGTGCTCCCATAGCCCAAACATGATAATCCATTGATCTTGCCTTTCATCCACCACCTCAAAACATAGAATCCATTTTTTTTTCCTTTTTTTTTTTCGTTTCCATGCAATAATAGTACTAATTTTTCCACATAGGAAATGCTTGATGTGCCATTGTTATACATTTTTGGAGCTTTCATTCCAGCAACAATGATTGTAGTGCTTTATTATTTTGATCACAGCGTTGCATCCCAACTTTCCCAACAAAAGGAATTCAACTTAAGAAAACCTTCTTCATACCATTATGACTTCTCTTAGGATTTTTATTATGCAAATTACCTTAGTATATATATATTATTTAGAACTATGTTGTAATGTTTGTGAGAGTTCATGTTTAGGTTCAACTGTCACTGGCTACCCTATTCTGGAAGAGCTCTTTCTCTCCTGAAGACATCTTGATCTAACTCTTCATTCTTTGTTTTCACCTCCATAAAAAATCTCCAGTGGATTCATAAATTTTCCTTTTATTGTGGCAGACTATTTTATGTGGTCTTGTTGGCATACCTCCTTCAAATGGTGTTATTCCTCAATCTCCCATGCACACGAAAAGCTTAGCTACCCTCAAACATCAGGTACCAATATATTGAAATTATCAATTGCAACTTCTCAGGGCAAAGACACAATTCAGACATTTTATAGATGAGTAACTTACAAGTACTTTTGTTATAGTTGGTGCTTAGCAAGTTAGTGACAACAGTCTAGAAAAGTATACAGAAAAATTCAACCTTAGGGCAATTATACGGAAACATGCAAGAAGCCTATGCGCAAATGCAGACCCCACTGGTTTATCAGCCTCCACCTGCCTTGGTAATGGTCTTATTTTTGAGTTTGGCTGTTTCATTTTATCTAATTTTCCTCTCCCTTTATTTATTTGTCTTGTCATGTCCCAACCATTTGTGCAAGCACTTAAGGAATTGAAAGAGACCATAATTCAGTTGGCCGCAAGTACTAGGAATATGGATGCCCCAGTTGATGAATCAATTTTTAATGTTGACAAGGACGTGGATGACATGCTTCTTGTTGAGGTGAAAGAACAGTGATTGAGTAATTTGTTGAAATCTCTGATGGTGGTTGGCTACCTTGCAGCAATGCCCATCATTAGAAAGATCCCAACTTCTATGCTTTGGGGTTATTTTTCCTTCATGGCCATAGACAGTTTGCCAGGAAATCAATTTTGGGAAAGGATATTGTTTCTTTTCACTGCTCCAAGCCATAGATGCAAGTATGAACTTTATTCAAGCTATAATGTGATTGAATTTAATGCTTGTAATATAGTTTAAAAAGCTGATCAATGTTGAACTGATGGTTACAGAGAACTTCAGGAGTATCATGCTACATTTCTTGAAACGGTGCCTTTCAAAACAATTGCCACTTTCACCATTTTCCAGACATGTTATTTGCTAGCATGTTTTGGTATCACATGGGTGCCTATAGATGGTGTTCTCTTCCCACTACTGATCATGTTGTAACTTGTTAGCCCTAGCGAGGCAGTATATCCTTCCCAAGTTTTTCAAAGGAGCACATCTTCAAGAATTGGATGCAGCAGAGTATAAAGAAGCCCTTGGAATGCCATGCAATATAACAATGAGTGCAAGACACATATCAAACAAATTTTAAAAATATTACTCAATTCTATTTCATAAGCCCTGCAACATGAACAGTAATAAATTGAACTGTAACATATATTGATTGCAGGAAGCTGGAATTCAGGGGTTCAGACTAGGAAGCATGGGAACAGGTGCAAATGATGGTGAAGTTCTGGATGAGATGATTACACAAAGTCGCAGTGAGGTCAAACACACATATTTTCCACGGATAACTAGCTCGAGTGATTGCACACTAATTCATGGATCCGAGTCTTTATTAAGTCCCCAAATTGTCGAAGCTAAACAAATATATAGCCCCCATATAAGTGAGATCAGACAGACACATAGCCCTCACAGAGGGGAAAAGCGTTCAGGCATTCCCCTGGTTAGTTAAGGAAAAAATATGAGTCCAAGTGCATCTGGTTTGAGGCCACATAAACCAACTTCTAATTAGGTGTTTGGAGTCTAAATCCTTGGCCAGTAATCTTTCCCTTCAGTGAGCATATCTTATGTTGAATAGTACACATTTTGTTGGCTTATCATTATTTAATCATTGTGCCATAAATCACTCAGTTGTATTTGGTGTGTCTTCACAAAGAACCTCTGTCCATCTCAGAGGACAGGGTAGACCATATAGTGCATGTAAAAAAATGTAATGGAAGTCGAGCTTGAAGTATTTATGTTTTCTTGAAGCATGAAATATATTATGTCAGTGTTGTGGTTCTGTAGACCCTGGGCATGCCAAATAAGCATGGTGGTATTAAAGGGTCCTGTGAGTGGTTTGAGCTTCATAGAAAGTCATCCTTCTTCTACCAGTTGGATCTTAACCACAAAATTTGCAGCCTTTAATGTTTCATTGAAATAAAAAATGTGGAAATTAAACTTGAAAAATGAAAGGGAAATGCTAAGGCTTACAATATTAGAACTTCTGTAAATGTTTAGCCATTACCTTTAAAAACTAACCAAGGGCAATGTCAAATGATCAAGGATATGTTGAGATGGAAATATCTATTTTTCATGACAGTAAAACATTTAGATAATGGAAATAAAGAATATGTGCATTCAAGTTAAATCAGATTTATCTTGAATGGTTGGGAAGATTTGTTATTATCTTTAATAATTTAAGTCTTGTAAAGCAAATTCAAAAGGAATAATTTAAGTCTTGTAAAGCAACAAACTTGAAGAAAAACAAAGAATATGAAGCCA
>APFE031581276.1:0-21112 GCA_000404065.3 Pinus taeda
CAGAGAGAAGACACTAATCAAGATCCCAAAAGATGACTCGCCTCTCTGTAATCATCTATATATGGATCCCTCATCACAGAGATCCAGAGGCTTGAATTTTGTATCTTATAGAGAAGTGTTGTTGGTATTCTGGTGTACATTCACAGTGTTGGGTGATCTAGCTTTGCTTGAGGTGAAGAAGGGCTTATTAGCTGGAGGATGATGCTGGGTCAGAGCACATGGTAATCTTCTTGCTACTTTTTCATCTGAATAAAGCTATTCTTGTTTCCTTCCATATTCTTGTGTACTTGTTTATATATGCTTGTATATGGTTAATGCACATCTGATCCTGCATTATTTATGAATTTAGATCCTTGTTTCTTGCCTAGTAGTATGTTGCTGTGATTCTACAGGTCCTTTCAAGTGGGAAGACAAAGAAGAAGTGGCAAACTCTCTGATCAAAGAAGGAGAGGAAATTGAGCGCAAGACTCAGGTGGCCCTCTTGGTTCTTCTCTCATCTATTTTCATAAAAGGAAGCAATAGTAGACTTTGATTGTTTGTTTCTAAGATAGCCACCCATCTTAGTGGGAATAGCAGCATCCGAGTGGACACTATTCTCGGATAACATGAGGGAGGAGTAATTCCCAGGATGGAAATTGACTCAAATCGTGGTTTCTTCAACAAGTACAAAACCATATTTCCTGGACACTTCTTTCACTATAAAAACTTCGGTCATCAAGCCAGACATTGTATGGCTCACAAAAGCGAAAAGAAAAATCCAAAGGACCGAATAATCAACTCATATGCCCCCAAAAGGCAGGGACAAATCAAAATGTTCAATTCATTTGATCCCTTGACCAAATTTGATTTGATTTGCTCTTTCTGCTACAATAATGGACACTATGAACAAGACTGCCCACTCAAAGGAAGAAAGACGAGTAGCAAGAACTCCAGCATGGACAAATGCGGCCTGGCTCTATATGCTCAAAATAATGAAAACCAGTGGTTTGTAGATAGTGGGTGCTCCAGACACATGACAGGAGATAGAAGGAAGTTTGTCTCACTAAGAAAAAAGGAAGGGGATGTGTCCTTTGGAAGCGGATCAGGAAGAATTGCAGGAAAAGGAACAGTTACTCTTATCAATGGAAAAGGAAAAGCTCAAGATGCTCTGCTAGTTGACGGACTCAAACATAACTTCCTGAGTGTCAGCCAAATCTATGATCAAGGACATAAGGTTGTTTTCAACACCAAAGACTATGAAATAAGGAACTCTACCTTAGGGAAACTTGTGGCAAAAGGGGTGAGAACACCAGACAACATTTACATACTGAATAAGATTCAAGAAAATATATGCTACTTAAGTCAGACAGATGAGAGTTGGCTGTGGCACAAGCGACTTGGACATACAAGCTTCGAAAATCTGATCAATATCAACAAGATCAAAGCTGTACGAGACATCCCAAGGCTATTCAAACCAAATCAAGGATTATGTGGTCCTTGTCAACATGGAAAGCAGACCAGAACTAGCCACAAGACAAAGGATCACTACACATCGAAGCCCTTGGAGATCATTCATGCTGATGTGTGTCGGCCAACTAGAAATCAAGCACTCCAAGGAGAAAGGTACTTTGTGTTATTTGTTGATGATTATACTAGAATGATGTGGATATATTTCATAAATTATAAATATGAAACTTTTGATTGTTTTAAGAATCTAAAAGCCCTTGTAGAAAATGAAAAAGATTAAAAAATTAAGTGCCTCAAAACAGACAGAGGAGGAGTATTCACATCAAAGAAGTTTAGTGAGTTCTGTAACATTCATGGAGTTAAAAGAGAATTCTCGGCTGCCAGAACACCTCAAGAAAATGGGGTAGTTGAAAGAAGAAACCGAACAGTCCAAGAAATGGCAAGAACTATGCTATTAACAGCAGACTTATAGCCTAGATTCTGGAGAGAAGCAGTAGGGACAACTGTCTATACACTGAATCGAACTCAATTAAGACCAAATTGTGAAAAAACTCCTTATGAGGTATGGAACAGAAGATCTTCTTCGGTAAAGTATTTCAATATCTTTGGAAGCAAGTGCTTCATAAAAATAAATGATAGTTCACCAGGAAAGTTTGATTCTCGGGTTGATGAAGGGATATTTCTTAGATACTCTACATAGAGCAAGGCTTACAAGTGCTACAATTATCGACTGAAGAAAATAGTGGAAAGCATTGATGTAAAGGTTGATGAAGAACTTCCAGTAAAGGAAATTGAAGAACATGAAGATGACTTTCTCATTGAAGAAGAAGAACCTAAAGAAGAAGAGATAGATGAGGAAGAAGAAGAAGAGAAAAGAGAACCAACTCATACCCCTTCAAAGATGAAGTATGTCGAAAGATAGCATCCAGAAGAATAGATCATTGGCGATAGAGATGAAGGTGTGCAGACCCGAAGAAGGATAACAACCTCACCCAAGAGAAAAGTCATTGCTCTCCTATCTATGATAGAACAAGAAACATTTGCAGAAGCAAGTAAGGATCCTCATTGGGAAAAAGCCATGGAAGAAGAAATGTCCAAAATTGAGAAGAAAAAGACATGGGAGCTGGTACCTCGTCCAAAGGGAAAAAACATAATAGGAACCAAATGGGTGTTCAAAAATAAAATGAACGAGGAAGGACAGGTTATCAGAAACAAGGCAAGACTTCTCTGCAAAGGCTATTCACAAATTGAAGGAATTGACTTTGAGGAGACATTTGCACCAGTGGCTCGTATGGAAGCTATCAAGATGTTCTTAGCATTTGCTTGCTCAAAAGGATTCAAAATCTATCAAATGGATATGAAATCAGCATTTCTAAATGGGGAACTCAAAGAGGAAGTCTACATGGAGCAACCAGAAGGTTTTGGTCTAACAGCAGGAAAGGACCTAGTTTGTAAGTTGAAAAAGGCTTTATATGGATTGAAACAAGCTCCTAGAGCTTGGTATGCAAGATTGGATCACTACCTACCACAATAAGGCTTCAAAAAGGGAGTGGATGGAAGTAATCTATACATAAAGACAGATCAAGGTAAGTTACTAGCTGGTCTTGTTTATGTCGATGATTTGATTTTTGCTAGTAATAATGATGAAATGAGCCATGAATTTTCTCAAAACATGTCAAAAGAGTTTGAGATGTCAATGATAGGAGAGCTGTCCCACTTCCTTGGACTTCAAATATCTCAAACCAAAGCAGGATTGTGTATATCTGAAACCAAATATCTAAAATACATGCTCAAAAAATATGGAATGGAGGACTGTGCACCCATGAACACACCTATGACCACAAACTGCAAACTGAGCAAAGATGATGACTCCCCTCTAGTAGATGCAACTCATTACAGGTGAATGATTGGAGCCCTTCTATACTTAACAGCTACACAACCAGACATAATGAAAGTAGTAGGAATGGTGGGAATATTTCAATCTGCTCCCAAACAATCCCATTTATTAACTGTAAAAACAATTCTCAGATATCTGAAGGGAACTTCTGATTTCAGTCTTTGGTACCCAAAGAACTCAACACTGACTATAACTGCATACACCGATGTTGATTGGGCTGGAAGTATAGATGATTGGAAAAGTACTAGTGGAAATGCATTCTTCCTAGGAGACTGTTTGGTATCCTGGCTCAGCAAAAAACAGTCATCCATATCATTATCCACGGCCGAAGCCGAGTATATTGCTGCAACAGACTGTTGTACTCAGATACTATGGATGAAGGAAGCTCTAAAAGATCTCGACATATGTACAGATCAACCAATTACCATTTGTTGTGACAACACAAGTGCTATCAGTCTCAGCAAAAATCTAGTGATGCACTCAAGAACCAAACACATACCAATCAAGTATCATTTCCTCTGTGTGCAAGTAGCTGAACAAAACATCGTCCTGAAATATATCAATACTAAGGAGTAGATAACTGATATTTTCACAAAACCTCTTCCTTGAGAAGCATTCGAACATCTGCGTCAAAAGATGGGGGTTATTTCTTTATCATCACTCAAGTTCATTCATCAAGATGCAGCAGGACAGGGGGAGTCCGCATGCATTCCTTTGCCATTAATGTCAAAGGGGGAGAGTAGAAGAATATTGCCATCAATAACAAAGGGGGAGATTGTTGGACACAGATTGTCGTTGATGTCAGTATGGCAATATTCGAGGAGAAAACAGAGCCAAGAGGAGCAGACAGAGCCAAAGAAGAGGAGAACATAGAGCCATCAGAGCAGATGGAGATGAGAGGATCAAACAAAGCCATGGGGCGCAACAGACACAGCTATCGGGAGATATCGGAGGAGCAAAGGAGGCATTAAGCGGACTTGAAAATATATGCACAGGAGATTTGGGATCCTATCGGGTTCTGCACATTGCATCGGCACTTTGGAAGCAGGCTCTACAATATGTCAAGTGAAGCATTACAATCGCCAATAGTGATTATCGCATCAGGAATTCGGAGCGGAGGTAATACAGTGTGAAGCGACCCTATGTGACTTGCTATCGCCGATAGTGGTATCGCATCGGACCTGACCCTGTGCGATTTGCGATCCCCGATAGCGATATCATATCGGACCTGACCCTGTGCAACTTGTGATCATTGATAGTGATATCGCATCGGACCTCCACCAAGGGCTACTGCCGATTGCGATTGCAATTACACACGGACCCGAAGGGGTTATTGTTACGCAGTAATTTGTCACCGTTGGTCACCGTCCCTGTTACCCTTGCTTTCGCACATTGAAGGACACATTTATGGACCTATGACCAGTGACACAACTTAAAAACACTTGCATTGGATTCTCCTGAGTATGAACTTCAAAATCCCTGAAGACACCTTTTGCAGATTAGCCCTAAAAAGTGCCCTTTTTCCATTAGCGCGGATCCACAGTGTCTTACCCGCGCCAATGACTGAGTTCCTCAAAAGAAGGCGCGCCCATGGACGCTCTGTCATAGAGCAAAGCCCGCGCCACCTAAATTTGGTTATGATTTTTAGCCAGCGCGCACTGAAGTGTTTTTCCTCTTTGGTCATGCAGTTCTCTGGGGGAAAAATCTCATGGAAGTGGTCGAGTGTCATCTTTTTATCCATGACAACCAAGTTCAGTGGCTATTCTGGGACAATGCTAAATCTTCAGTAGGTGTCCGGATACAATGCATACTCCTTCCTCCTCCATCTATAAATGACTGTCACCCTGCATTAAACCAACTAGTTTTGCTAGAGCTATTGTGGTGCTGAGATTAGGCTGGAGTGATGTGAGAATTGAAGAATTATAGAGGGGTTATGCTGCAAAATATTGAGAGAGAAGAAGGTCACTTTGCAAGGTGTATTAGCTGCTTGCCCATCAGAGGAGGTTCAACGTCAGAACCGCTGGTTTAATTTCTCTGCTTTTACTGTTAATGAACGACTATCAATTATGGTCCACTCATGTGTCTTTCAATGGTATTTGAGTTGTATCTTTTCTGACCGATATATAATTGCATATACTAGATTTTACGCTTGTGTTTGTATCGTTCTTTGCGTGTGCAGGTGTCCGTTTACGTGGAGCGTAAGGATTGTGACCAGCGAAAGCAAAGGGACGGGGACGGCGTTTCTTCTACAACTACTAGCGTTGGATTCCAGGTAGATCATCATGATCGATCTCTGATTTATGAAATTAGGAACCTGCATGTAGCGTGGTGTGATTGTTGCTAGACCCGTGTTGGGCTAGTGGGATTGCCTCTGTCCGCAGAGGGGATTTACCAGTTCAACAGTTATCAACTGCTGCTTAATATCATATCGCATCCACAGGAGAATTGGCCATCGGCCATTGGCAATGTCATGAGCTCGACTTATAAAAGACTTCGAGAGGCCGCGATTACCGATTGCGATAATATTGTGGAGGAGCGGACCTAATGTCATTATAGATGTGGGTGTAATATTTTCCTGAAGTCCGCCCCTTTAGTTTTTTGTTCTATTGTTTTGCACATATTTATTTTGTAATCGAGTTTTTTTGGTTGCGTGGGGTTTTTAGGCTGAAAGGCCTATGATAACTCTTTTGATGAATTAGAAGGTTGAGTGTCAGTTACATGGGGTGTATCAGGGTGATGGAGATTGCGATTGGAGCATAACATGTCCGTTAAATGAAAAAGTCTCGGTGGATGCCTATTATCATTAAAAAAAAAAAATGGGCCTGTGTTACAGTTTTTAACACACAGTGACCGTAAAGCCAAGAAGTTGAATGGAAAGCCAGCACAGAGTAAGCCACAGCGACCAAGGAGGGAAGCTGAAATATCAAGCGAGTCTGAGGAAACGACAGCAATCGAAGAGGAAGCCAAAGAGGCAGTGGAAAGCGGAAACGAATGGACAAAGGCATGGGAATGTATAAAACAGTAAATACAGAGAACTGTTGGTGTTGTTGGTGTGGTGAAGACCTAGAGTGTGAGGTAGTAGAAGCAGCAAAGGCAAAAGAGGCAGCAAAAGCAGCGGAGGCTGTAGAGGCAGCAGAAGCAGCAGAGGCAGGAAAGTAGGAGTGAGAGAACCTTAGCTAAATAGAGTTTAACATCATACCAGTTTATACAAAGGTTGGGTTGGAGCCCAAGAGGTTGAAGCCTCAGAATTGAATAGGACTGAAGTCCTTGGGGGTAGGTGCTCCTAAGTGTAGAACCACTGCAAAACAAAGTTGGTGCTCTCGAGGTTGAAGCCTCACTGAAGTCCAAGTTGGAGCTTGGAAACGATTCATAATCATATTTATACTTATATTATATTTATTTCATTGCACTATCTTGGGTTTTAATAAAAGCATTCATTCCAGCTGTTGATTTCTGTGTTTTGTGTATACATATAAATATCTATATATGTTTTTGGCAATCACTAGAACAATTAAAAAAATGATTGTAAGAAATACTGATTCGCCCCCCCTCAGTATTTCCAACACTGACTACCATGCTCCACAAACTCACTCTGTAAACCAGATTACCAATTAAAACAATCATTGATTACCTATGAATGAATTTATGAAAACAATGCAATAGTTAAATAGAAACAGAGTATCAACAGTAATACAGAATTCCAAAAATGCAAAAGTAATTTCAGCAAACAAAGTTTAACAAGGTATGAATGGAAAAGAATAACACTTAACACACGACGGAAATTAATGGGTGAATCTTGTGAGGAAGGTGGGCCCTTTCCTTCTCACAAGATTCCCCAGAAAAAGGTACTAAAAAGGAGTGCTCAGAACAATATTTTATTCATCTGCCAATGTATCATGTTACAAAAAGATTCAAGTCCCTTTTATTTTCAGCTAGACCTTCCCGTAGTCTGTCTACCCTTCTAATGCTAATGTCTCCTCTCTTTAAAGAGAAGACATCTATTATACATTAATTACATTATAAATCCGGATATGCTAAAATAGGATAATTGGTTCTTCCATCAGCAAAATGATGTTACAATGGTTGTGACAACGTTGATTTTGGACTGTAGTTGTTGCGGCCAGTGTAACAGCTCCTTCGATGATCTCTTCTTGTTGCTGCCAAATCTAGAATGCAAATCACGGGCTGTTTCAACAACGGGATTTGCACAATTGTTCTAACTGTTTCAGCAAAATAGACCGTAATGATAAATCTGTAGTCTTCAAACTATTTCAGCAACTATATATTTCCAATCAATGGTTAATTATGAAAGTAAAATTACATGTAAAACAAATTAAACATATAGTAAAGAGAAGAAATGTTATATACCTTTGGAAAATGGATTAAAGTGATAACATAGACTTTAAATATGGATTGAAAAAGGATGGAATGATAGCAAAATCTGTGAGAAAAGAGGTACAATGTAGGGTCCTAACATGGATAAAGCTCCAAAAGTTTTGGAAAACCTTACAGCTCCTCAACGTCAACTTCCTATTGGTTATCAGATGCTTTCTTCCAACCCTCTCCTAATTGGTAAATAGATTAACTTGGATTCATCTCTTTCCCATCCTGCTCTGTTGAGAATGACTCTCTTCTGTCTTTTCCCGGCCAACCATTGGTCGAAAAGAGTGTCGACTTGGCTTCACCTTCAGGAGAGTCCTTCTCCTATTCCTGTACAAGATGGGGGAAATCATATGATACCCCCACCAAGTGGTTGTGTTGTTTCTTTTGATTGGAGTAAATTGACCGCTTTCTGTCTTCCATCTTATGTGCCTTTCCGTAACACAGTACAAGCCTATAATATGGTAGTACATGGGACTATACTAGATGAAGATGTGTCTATTAACATCATGTCTTCTACTACTTGGCAAGCTTTGGGCTCCCCACAACTTGTGCTTGTCACCCAGAATCTATTGGCTTTCAGTGGAGGAACCAGTTAACCCTTAGGGATCCTTCTGAAGTTCCCTATTACTTTGGGAGGAAAGACCATCTATATAGACGTGATGGTAGTCCAAGGTCCTTTATATTTCAATCTTCTCCTTGGACGTGACTATGCTTATGTCATGGGAGATCTTGTTTCTTCACCTTTTTGTGTGGCTTGTTTTCCGCACGAAGGGAGAATTATGACTATTGATCAACTTTCATTCATTGGTCACCAAGCACCTCCTTTGCAACCATTGTCTCCTATCAGCTCTTGTTTGCAAGCAGTACTTTCCTCACCACAGGTCAATTATGTGGTTACTCGTTCTGTCTCTACATCTATTGATGATCACATAAATGGTATTGAACATTCTATACTGGGGGCATTGGAACCTGATCTGTCTTTGGTACCAAATGACATGTATTCTTCCCAAAGCGTGGTTCTTTCGTCTAATGAAGACCTCTTGGGAGCCATGTTCTCTTATGGGTCATAAAAAGACATCGTGATTATAGTCCATGGTCCTGTGTCAACCTCATTAAAAAATGAAACAAGGAGTCATGAGGATGATTCCTTGTCTTGTGACAACCTCGTTAAAAAATGAATCAAGGAGTGCAAACATAGTTCCTTGTCTTGTGTCAAGCTCGTTAAAAAGATGAAATAAGGGTCTCGAGGTTAGTTATTTTACTATGTCAACCTCATTAAAAAATGAAGAACCTCCCTCCAAATCGAATCTTTTATTAAGATCTCGTAAAATCCCAGTCGAGTCTTTCCTAGATCTCGAAAGTGAACCTTCATTCCATTCATCTAGTTTAATGAAATGAAGCTTGGGGGTCATGTACCTCGAATTGAGTCATTATGTCGGGGGCATGCAAACTTATCTCAAGAATAGTTTTTCATTTGAAGCTTGTGTAAACATGAAACTAAATCCAAGCAAAGTTCTACATGGTTCGAGCTTGTGAAAAAATGAACCCATGTCCAATTTATATCTCGTGATTGCCATTTTAATCAGCTAATTTATGCTATATGAGCCTTGGTTGTTTCATTCCATCACCACCATCTCTTTGGCTGATCATATGCCATCACTTGGTTGTTTTTCCTTTTCTAAGGAACCGCAACAATGAGTGGTTTTGTTTATCCAACCTCTTTACCATTACATGTTTGAGCAGTTCCATCATTTCCGGAACCAGTTTCTACCCTTTATACGACTCGTTCCTCCAAGACAAGTCACCTTTAAGCTCTTTCATGACTCATAAGAAATGAAAATATTGTTGAGTATTTTTCCCTTTTAGACTCGCTAAAGTGAATAAAAGCATGGATTCATATTTGAGCTCTTTTCTGACTCTCAAAATATGAAAATATTTTCGAGATCTTGTCATTTTGAACTCATTAAATGCTGTGAAACATCGTTTACCCAGTATATGTTTACCCCATTTTCGGGTTGGGATAAACTATTTACGAAAAAGGTACTCCCTGACTGAAATGGTCAAGTGGTTCTCTCAAGTATCATTTTCTACCTTTTCGGACTCGAGAGACACAAATGTATGAAAAGGGACCATGTGGAGTTTTCTTCTTCATGTCCCTTTCAAACTCTCTAAACATGAAAAATATGCTAAGTTACACCTTTTTTGGACTCGTTAAAACATTAAACAACATTGGATTTGTCACCATGAGAGGACGTGAGCTTCTCCTTCCTAGGTCTCATTAAACTTACTAGGTCGTAATCATCCGAAGGATGAACTTACAGTGCAAGCACATGCTATCCCCTTCAAGCTTGTGATTAAAAAATAATGAGGGTACCTTCCAGAAATGGTGGGGGAAAATGGGAAATTCTAACAATTGTGTCGACAACTCACTCTTGAACATGACACTTTCTGCTTCATGTTAGATTGGGATATCCTCCTTTCATCTTTGACCTTCCTAGGTTGGGCTATTCATTTTTTCCTTCCACTTGATCTCTTCCATGTCATCATGACCACCGATCCTATGGATCCAAAAGCTGCCAAACTCTGGAGTCATGTAGCCGATATGTTCAAGAGTTAGTCCTTCTGCACTTACACTTACTCCTGATTCTCTGTATCATCTGAAATCATTGCATCCCTTTGTCTCATGTCAATGATGTGGGATACATCATGGCCCTTCCTCGACATGGTCACTTCCTGTCGACTTCAGTTCATTATCCAAAAAGTTGGCCGAGAGACTCCCTTCCGATACCTTATAGCTTGCATGCCCTAATGGCAAGTTCTTTGCACTCGATGACAAGTTCACATCATTGTTTTTCGATTGGGTGATTTCAAGTGCGTTCGAATTCAGTTCCTTTATTCACATTCCATGGATTGTGCTACTGGTACCTTCAGAACCATTGTCATTATTGGTGGTTTCTCTCACGCTTGTTAATGGTTCACATCATTGACTGGTAATCAAGCGACTTTCTAGCATGGTCGACTTCAACCCATTCATTTACACGTTACGATTTTTACTTTAATCGGGTCATGTTGGAGCGCAAGACCCTGGGGTCAGATTACAAAATTCTAGGTTGCGAGGCGATGTGACATGATCATGTTGATATACATGTCTCTTTCAGATGGATGGCTGTGACCATACCATGAGTTGTTATATGTGATTCCTCTCATTATTGGATGGATGTGACCATACCTTGGTTTCGATATGATCCTCTCTATTGGATGGCTGCGCCCATGCCTTGGATCCATTTACATGATCTTTGTCTGGGTGGTTATGTCCATACCACGATTCATGTATCATTTGTCTAAGTTTTTAGTGGTGTATATGTATCTATGCTTGCTTTTAGGTTTTCTGACGAAAAACTCCATTTCCGTGCATCTCTTTGTAAAGAATTTCACCCCTCACTCTAGCTCGGCCTTCATGCTTTATGGGGCATCTATTACACAACATTTTGTCACTATCCCTGTACTCCCCATTCCACGATCCTCGAGGACATCTACAGTGAACCCTACATGCTTTCCCATCATAAAGAAACTCCCATTATGTTTGATGTAGGAGGTTGAAAAAAATGGGGTGGTAGTCTGGAATTAGACTACTGGTTAATTTTGTTACCAATCAGCTACGCGTTGATGAATCTTGTACATGGATTTTTCCTCAGGATCCCGCTAACCTGACCAATCACCGTCGTTCCCACTTTCACTTTTCCTCAGACCGAACTCTTCAATCTGCACCGTTCATATCACTTCTCTAGATCCAATCAATATCGCATCATATCACGCACCAACTAGCCTAGACGATCTCCACCGTTAATCTGTCCTATTTGACCCAACAGCTATTGCGCAATCTCGCGTAAATTCTTTCATGATTAATATCGGGTCAAGAGCATGCGAGAAAAGTGGTTTTCCTATGCTACCTGTCTCCCGTTAAGGTTAATTGTTTGAAATTGAGAAACACTATTTACCAGTTTTTGTCCGCGCGAGATACTGCTTACCACTTTTCGAATACTACCCACGTGCTTAATTCATACTTTTAAGAAAGACGCTTAAGTAGAGATTTAGTGCTTAAGCTCAATATTAACTCTTAATACTAATTGACGGTGATTTATAAATAAAATGTTTAAACAGAGGAAAATACCTGATGAGGGTCTAGAACACTGATACACAGTTATAGGAGAATTTCTGCACCAGAAATAATATGCAACACCACACTTGATCAATTATTCAATAAAATAGAATTTTGAGAGTCTTTGCCCTCTTAGATTGATTACAATAGTTTGTCTGACCTATTTTCACTCTCCAACCCTATCTCTCACACACCTCTCGCTTACTTAATCTATTCTCGATCATCTAATCTCTTTTTTCATTACATTTTTTCCTCCTTTATGAATCAAATCCTATCCTAACTACATTGGCAACTCAATCTCTATTTTTATCGTCTCAACCATTAAATCCCTATTCTCAAGCTTCGATACACACCTATCCTAACAACTTATATCCTATTCTAAAAATAATATAGTGATCTAATTATTACAATAATTGAAGTAAAAATCAATTCGAGAGATCCAACTCTCTCTTCTAAAACCAATTTTGACCACTCATGTCAATGAAATTCGTCTCTTGCTAGCCACAACATGTGAACATACAATCACATCGCTGGCTAAGTTCGGATGCTCCTGTATCAGACTCTCGAGGAAGAAAAGAATTCTTCATAAAACTCTCAGGATTTACTCCATACTTCTGCACTTGTATTGTTGTTAACCAACTGGCATCCTCCATTGGTTGTCCCTTCCATTTGACTAGATACTGAAAATAAACCTTTCCTATAGTTCTTTTGGATACTCATTTCTCCAAAATAGCTTCCACTTCTTTCTTGACTATCTTTGGCATTTGTTCTTCCCATTTTAAAGTTTGAACTTCATCTTCTGTAGGTTCCTTTTGTAGCTCTATCTCTACCTCCTTGTATGGATACAAATCTGCAACATTGAAGATAGTTGATATTCATATTCCTTTTGGCAATTCAATTTCATAAGCATTAGTTGAAAACTTCCTCACAATTCTGTATGGCCCTATCTTTTTCATCTTTAGTTTATTGTATGTCCCAATAGGAAATCATTTTTTTCTCAAGTATACCATCATCAGATCTCCCACTTGGAATTCTTTTTCTCTCCTCCTATCAACTTTCTATTTGTATTTTCCACTACTTTCCCGCAATTTGTCTTTGACATCTTCTTGTAGTCTCTACATCTTCTCTGCAAACTCTTCAGCTTTTGCACTTATTGTCTCTTGCTTACCCAAATTTTTGAGCTCATACACACCTCTTGGATTCATTCCAAAAACAATCTGAAATTGACTCATCCCAGTACTTCGGTTTGGAGTGTCATTATAAGCAAACTCAGCTTCAACAAGTGCTAAATCCCAATGCTTAATATGTTTCCCAAGCTTTTGTTTACCACTTAAGTCTGTCCATCTATTTGAGGGTGATATGCTAAATTGAAGCTAAAGTTGGCTCCTAGTTTCTTCCAAAGAATTCTCCAGAAATGCCCAACAAACTTTGTATCCCTATCAGACACAATACTTATGGGCAATCCATGTAACCTTACAACTTCTGAAAAAACATATTAGTAATATGTGTTGCATCACTAGTCTTTTTACATGCAATGAAATGTGTAATTTTGGAAAATATATCTACCACAACATAAATTGAATCATTCCCTCTTTGAGTTCTAGGTAACCGCAAAACAAAATCCATACTAACTGCATCCCATGGTCGGTCTGGTATTGGCAATGGTTGGTACAATCCTGTATTTTGGATTCTCCCCTTAACATGCTGACATATCCTGCACTTTTCAACAAATTTCTTAACATTAGTTTGCATCTTTGGCCAGTAGTAAAAATAATTTACTTGAGAAAAGGTTTTGTCTTTTCCAAAGTGCCCAGATAATCCTCCACTATGTTTCTCCTTAATTATGTTTTCCCTCATAAAACATTTGGGAATGCACAGTTTGCTACCTTTAAACAGTAAACCTCCTTAGATAAGATAATCTAACCACTGGCTTCTATTATGAACTATTTGATTTTGTACAACTGCATAAATATCTTTGAATTCTACATCATCTTTATAGATATCAACCATTTCTTCAAATCCTACAACACCAACTCTTAATTCTTGCACAACGAAATTTACCCTGCTCAAAGCATCAACAACATTCTTAAATTTACCACTTGTATGTTTTATCACAAAAGTAAAACTCTATAAATAATCTACCCACTTTTCATGTTTCTAGTTCAATTTTGGCTGGTTGTTTGTGAACTGTAATCCATGATTGTGAGAATACAATACAAACTCCTTTGGTAGCAAATAATCTCTCCATTTTTTTAAGCTTTCACAATAGCATAAAATTATTTATCATAAGAAGAATACTTCTTAGCTTCATTTATTTTCTCACTAAAGTATGTTATCGATCTCTATTCCTGACTCAAAACTGCTCGAATTGCAACTCTAGTAGCATCAATTTCAACTTGAAAAACGTTTCCAAAATCAGGAAAAGATAAAACTGGTTTTTTTTCTGTAATTTTCTTCTTTAGCAACTTAAAATTTTGGTATGTTGCTTTTGTCCACTTGAATGGCTGATTAATCTCTTTGATTCTTTCAATAATTGGTGCACAAATCTGACTAAAATTTCTGACAAAATTTCCATAAAAACGTGCAAGACCATGAAAGCTTCTTACCTCAAATATGTTTCTTCGAATAGGCCAGTTCAAAATTTCTTGGACTTTCTTTGGATCAATTTTCAGACCTTCTTTAGAAACTACAAATCCAAAATAGATTAATTCTTATTTCATGAAACTACATTTATTCAGATTTATCAGAAGTTTCTCTTTTTGCAGAGTTCTTAGAACCAACTTAAGATGCTCCAGATGTTCTTCTTTGCTTCTACTGAAAACTATAATATCGTCAAGATAAACAATGACAAACTTGCCTACATATTCCTTCAAGACTTCATTCATTAATCTCATGAATGTGTTGGGTGCATTAGTGAGTCCAAAAGGCATCACTAACCACTCATATAGCCCACTATTTGTTTTAAATGCAGTCTTCCATTCATCTCCTTCTTTAATCCTTATTTGATGGTATCCACTCTACAAATCTATTTCAGAAAAATACTTTGACCCACTTCAACAATCCATCAAATCATCCATGCGTGGTAAAGGAAATATGTACCTGATAGTAATCCTGTTTATGGCTTTGGAATCTGTACACATACACCATTCACCACCATCCTTTGGAATGAGTACTGTTGGTATAGCACATGGACTAAGACTCTCTATAATTAATCCCTTATCCATCAGTTCCTGTACTTGTCTTCCAACTTCTGCATTTTCTTGAGGAGCTAACTTCTATGTTTCTTTGTTTGGAAAACTTGCTCCAGGTATTAGATCAATATGATGAATAATACTCCTCATGGGTGGTAATGCATTTGGCAACTCATTCACAATAATATCAACAAAATCATTCAATAGAGTTTTGATTTCTTCAATTAAATCATTTAAGTTTGTGGAAGTTAAAATTACCTTAGGTCTCCTCAGGACAGCAAAATTTATCTATTCATCCTTCTTGACTTCTTGCAGCAATTCTTTCCCACTCATTAGCATAACAATGTTTTTAGGCGCCTCTTTTCCTGCTTCCTCCTTCAATCGCAGTAGTGTGTGTTTATTTCCATCCTTTTCGAGACAATAAGTATTTCTTCTCCCATCATGAATATATTTCTGATCAAACTGCCAAGGTCTTCCCAACAACACATGGCATACATCCATTGGCATTACATCACATAATATCTGATGCTATCCTAAGCTGAATTTACTCACATTATGCAAATAAAATTGCATGTCACTAATCCTAGACCTTAATCACTCTCATCTATGGTGAAAGCCTTCTTAAACAAAGGTTTAATGTTCTTAATCAAGTTTTATGCGGAAACGTTATATTTGACTATGCAATAGTCTAAACCTTCATTAACCTTTCCAGCAGAACTTTATTCACCCTCATAAACTTTGGTTACTTCTATACCCTGCGCATATTAACCAAACCCCACTATTAACTTTGGTTATATTCGAACTTAACCCATAAAAACTTGATTGGCTTTATTTCTATTATAATTCTTATATAATAGAAATATAGATAAAACACACCTAAGCCTTACCTTTCCACCATTCCACAACCTTGTACATTTTTTGAAGCTCTACCTTTATCGCATTCGGCCTCCACCATTGATTTCACTCCATCAGATCAATGGTTGTCATGTTGTATCACAACTTAAACCCATTCACCCGTCGGAACTCAAATCACTTAACTCGCATTGATAAAATTCTCGAGACCACTCAGGCCCAAGCATTATCAGCTTCAATCTCTGTCATCGATCTTACCATTCAATCCAACAGTTGATGGTTCACCCGATCGACAAACCTAATTGGTGATCCTCCACCATTTGATCATGGCATACTTGATCCAACAGTTAGCAGCGATATTGGATAGACCACTTGCACAAGGATTACCTGTCCTTACGGATTCGATAAGGAATATAAATCCTTGATGTATAAATGTTGAAGTCTGATTTTTAAATTAAAATTCTATCGCTTTATGACTCGATATCCATTAGATATAAGAGACCATCAAATCTACGGTTTGCTAGAATTCAATTAGCACACTGATTAAAACAGACTTAACCCCTGCCGTTGACTGTGATTTAAGAAGTTGAATATGAGATCAACGACTAGGAGTGAGTGCAGGACTTTAGCCACAATCAATAAAATCCATACTCTCCTACCCCCGCAGTTGCTGATCATCGTCGATCTAACAGATCTGTCGATCTGACAACCCAGATCTATTCCTCTGTCATTCTTCTTCCACCATTAATATCTGTCAATCTAAATGATCCGACGACTCTTGTTCATGTTTACTTCCTTCCTTCGTGCCTTTAATTTCTTCACCTTTATGGGGTTTCTCAAATTTCTTTGTGGTTTTGGGCTCCTCCAGGGTTTCTAGTGTTTGATTATTTTGCAACACAACTCCCTCTTGACTTAACTCTGCATACTTTAATCATTGTCACTCTTAAATCTCAACTATGATCATTCGAATGGATTCAAGTGATCCAATACGATCCTTCATATCACTTATTCTTTTTGTTCTACTCGAACTCCACCTGCAACCTCTGTTACACAAAACTTACTCTAGTTCACACACAGATTATAACTAAATTACTCCATACACACATATAAACTCATAATCGAGTTGTTTGTATTAATAAACAAGTATTTACGTAGGAAATCTCTCCTTGGCCTAATCTTCTATATCAATGGCCTCTATTTTCCAACCTGCCGTAGGCTTACAATCAACCCTCTAACTCACAACCTCTAACTATCTAACTTGACTAACTTTTCCTCTGCCTTTTTGGCTTACATTTATACAAAATGATTCTATAACTAATTCCTGGTTTAGATCCATAGACTTCTCAACATAATCCTAAAATCTCATCTTTATCCCTAAGGATCCTCTTTAATCCACAAATCATGAAACCAACTCCTAATCTAGGATTTACAACTAATTCTCAAACCTTTCAACTATCCTAAATCTGTCATGTTCTCCAACATTCGAGAACATTTACAAATATGCCTCACTATGCTTAATTAAATCTCTATTCCAGCTTCTCTCATTAAAATCACTCAAAACCTTAATAATTACATTAATTCAATGCTTAGGAAACCAACTTCTTTAAAACACAAGACCCCCCTATGTCTACTAAAATAAAATGATTCTTCTAAGTTGAATGCTCCTGCATCAGACTCCCAAAGTAGAAAACATTCATGATCTCCTGATCATGTGTCTTCATATGTTGATAGAAAACCTCCAGGGTGCCAAACCTTAGTTTGTAATTGTCTGAATGCTCTGCACCTTTGTTGTTGTTGTATGTCTATTGTCTTCTATTTCATCTTCCTCTCCTTCTCAATCTAGTTGAAGTTCTGATTGATCATCCTTCTTGCTGTCATTTCCGTCATCCTGGACTGTTTCATCATCAACTACCATAAGTCTTCAATCTCCATCTCCAGCACATCCTTGGGTTGGTACATACTCTGCCACTTACTTTTAAGTCTTTCTCTTTGTTTCAGGTTGTTGCTACTTTTCACTAACTCTTCAAACTGATGTTATTCTCTTTGAAGTTATCGAATTCTTACTCTTACTTTTTTTTTCGCTTATTCTTGTTGGAAATAATACTAAGAGGGGGGTGAATCAACATTATCAGATCAATAATTTTATCTCCCAAACACATTTATATATGCTACTTCAGTGAAGTGAACTAGCATGTACACACGATTGTGCTTAAAGAAACCAGCGTATATGGAGAGAACTTGTGATTTAAACAATTATCATGTGTTGAGCTTAAATCAGTATATCAGAGATTTATTACATGGTGCAATAAAAGCAGAATAAAACATCACACATAAGAAACACACATGAACACCAATATTTAAGGTGGAAACCCAATGTGGGTAAAAACAACCTGCTGTTGTCGTCTCTGTCTTCTTTTAATAATGAGAAAATATTTTGACAATCTTGTACTAGTGCAGACTCATACCAATACGTAGGCTTCTACCTACAGAAGGTTACAACCTTCTCTCATTCTCTAGCTTCTTCTAGAAGGGAGCTTCAACCCCCTAGCTCTTGTAATAACCACTATGTTTACTATTACTTGGGTGCTAGTGTACAAAAAACTCCACTATTCCACTAGTGACCAAGTTTCATGAATTTTCAGACTGGATACTCTTAGATCACAACACCACCATCTAAAGGACATGTTTCATCAAATTTTGACATTGGACCCATCAAATCTTTTAAACTTAAAACTGCATCAACTAATGTTCAGTTAATTTGAACATTTGGATCACTGGCACCAGAACACTGTACTAAACCCAGAACCCTGCATCATCATTCAGAAGTAGCTGTAACCTCAAAAATCATGCATTATAATGTATACGCTACTTGATTGCACCCAAACTGCATGTATACACTACTTCCATTAATTGAACCTATGTATACCTTCAAAAACTAGTACAAACATCAACTTTTGAATCAAGTTTGTACCAACTATCAATATACGAAATATCTACTATCAACTTTCAAGGCTTTACACAAGCAGGGATAGAGATCACTTCTTCTAACTTATATAATCAATCAATCAAATGCCATCCTCCTTATGTATTCAATTTTGATTTTTATTTTTACATTCAGATCTAAGAAAACTTCATTGACATACAACAATAAAGACTTAGAACTTTTCTGCAATTCTAGACTTAAGACAAACCCAAATCTTGATGGATAACGAGTAAAACAGGTGTAAAACATTAGATCTAGTTTATGCCAATATCATATCATTCAAGAATAAGTTATTTCATGACTCATGATCCTAATCCAACATTGAACTGAAGGTGCACATAAATATTTCAGATCCAGTCCCGAACATAGGCCTGCAACATAAAATATACTTTAGACAGAAGTATTCATTAGAATGTTATTGCTTGCACACATGGCCTAATGATCTTCTCCCCCTTATATACTCTTAGGCCTTTCTCAATACCTTGGACCAAAACCACTTAGGACCAGTACCTTGGACCAAATACCTAGGGTCAATACCTTGGACAAAACACCTAAGACCAAATACCTTGGATCAATACCTTGGATGAAAAACTTGGTTTTCCAACATGTACGCGCTTTTCCTCTTGTGAAAGTGCGTGTATATGTTATACACTACTTTTGTTCTATTAACCCGCGTGTATACGCTTCTTGGACAAAGTGAACCAGTGTATACCTCTATTTCTTCATTCTTTGGAGTCTGATTAGTAATCCTTTGCTGTTGACCTGCTACACTATTGAACTGTCATCTGAGCGAGTTGGCATCAAGGACAACACATGTATCATAATGCCAACAATCTCCCCCTTTAGACCTGACGGTAATAACAACACCAAGACACTCTCCCCCTTTGACATCAAGGGCAGGGACGGACCAAGATATTATATCCCTTTGACATATATTATGTTGTCCATGCACCCCTTGAGTACATGCTGTAGTTTCTGAATTTCATGCTGAGATAAACTGAAATTGTCTGTGCTCCCCTTGAGCACATGTAGAGTCTGCAAAAATATTCTCCAAAAGAATAACATGAATCTATAGCTCAACTATGTGAGTATGAGCTTCCTATCACCAATGACTCATACATACATCCATCTCCCAACCAAGTGGGGATATAAACAATTTGACTCATCAACCCAACCAAGTGGGCATATACCAATTGTTTATACATGACAGAAATAATAAATATTACAAAATTCATCCCATGCAATGTGGGGATACAAATTACATCATTTGTCCAAGGGGACTAATTCAAATGTATGAGAAGACATATCACACCCTAGAATTTTACATGCCTTAAGCAACAAATGGTATAAATATCTGAAGCCATAGCTGGACTCAGCAACCATATTGCCAAAAATATTGAATTTCTGTGAAGGCTAATGCTCCCTCTGAACCTGTGCTATCCATATTAGAGTCTTCACCACTGTTTTTAATGTCTGAAAAACATATACGGTCCTTGACCCACAGAAACCCGTGTGTAAGCGACTATATTTCACAAAACACACATATAATAACCTTTCTCTAAAAAATTTGGATTTAATAGTAGGATGATGCAAAAACTACACCCAGCTTTTGTTTGAGATATTCAAATGTTTATCTAGGAAATGGTTTAGTGAATATATAAGCAACTTTTTCTTTGGAGGGAACATACTCCAATTTGACCTTTTGTTCAAGCACTTGTTCACATAGAAAATGATACTTGATAGGTATGTGCTTAGTCTTGGAGTGTATGACTGGATTCTTTGAAATATTGGTGGCACTTGTATTATAACATAGAATGGATATAGGTGGAGTACATGTGATCTGAATGTCTTGTAAAGTTTGCGTCATCCAAAGTAGTTGTGTGCAGTAAGATGCAACAACCACATATTCTGCTTTAGTTGTAGATAAAGAAATTGAACTTTGTTTCTTGCTGAACCAAGACACTAACCTGGAACCCATATAGAATGCACCACCACTAGTGCTTTCTCTATCATCAGCACTTCCTGCCCAATCTGCATCTGTATATGCATGAAGAGTAAGATCTTCACCTCTAGGATACCATAAACCAAAGTCTTGAGTTGCTTGAAAATATTTGAAAATTATTTTGACTGCCTGAAGGTGTGATTCCTTTGGATTTGCTTGGAATGTTCCAACTATTCCTACTACATCCATCACGTCAAGT
>APFE031581279.1:0-14012 GCA_000404065.3 Pinus taeda
GCAGTGACGAAAGTGGGAGTATACTTGTCTTGAAAAATGCTTTTATTCCTGGCAAGCCATATTCCCCAACAGAATATGAGAGGCAGGTTTCTCAGGTTTCCTTCCGGGGAGTCTTGCCACCATTTTCTCCAAGCTGACTCCAAAGAATCATGACCCCAAATTGCCTTTATCTTAAGCAGCGCAGTGACCTCCCCCCAGATCTGTCTAGTGAAAGCACAAGTGATGAAAAGGTGGTTTATGGATTCATCATCAAACTTGCACAGTGTACATCTACCTGGCCCAGCTAAGTATCTAGCCTGTAGAATTTCCCAAATTGGAGCCTTCCTTTTTAAGATACACCATATAAAAAGTTTAGCCTTTGCAAGACTTTTGAGTTTCCACAAGGCTTTGGCCCACCAATCCGGGATGCCCCAACCTTTCTTTCCCATCAAGAATAAATAACCATCTTTAGGCGAGTAATCCCCTGATTTACTTTGGGCCCAAATCAAACAGTCAGGTTCATCTTTTATCCTGACATTTGAACGTTGAAGTTCCTTTATGAAAACCTCCCATTCAGCCTTCCACCTTACATGAATTCCCAAATCGACATCATCCTTCCAAGCCTGACCCCAGATAGTAGACTGTCCAACCTTCTCCACCTGATTTAGTGCTGTAATACCTTTACTGTCCAGATGTCTGAGCAGTCCAGGTGATAAAGCAAAATCTTCATTGCATCCAACCCATGGATCTCTGCCAATCCTGATATGTCTACCATCACCAACTTTCCAAGCTAAGCCTTGTTCAATCACGGAGAAGGCTTCCACCGTTGCCTTCCAAATGGTAGAAAAAAAAAATTTCTTCTTGTTTTGGCTCCGAATCCAATCCTCCAAAGGGATGGGGTCAATGTATTTCCTTTTTACTACTCTTGTCCATAAGTTTTCCATAGTTATTAACCTCCATCCGGATTTAGCAGCTAAAGAAAGGCTGAATTCTGGAAGTCTTTTAATACCCCATCCTCCCCATTCTTTTGGTCTGGCCACTCTGTCCCAAGCTACCCAAGGCAACACTGAGGACTCCTTTGTGCCAGCCCATAGAAATCTACTGCAGATTTTCCGGATTTTCTCCATCACTCCTTTGGGAATCCATGTCAGGGCAGCCCAGTACACCGGAATAGCAAGAAGAACTGATTTGATAAGTGTCAGCCTCCCGGCTCTGGATAGCCACCTGTAGCTCCAGTGTGATATTCTAGCTTCTATTTTGGCTATGAGCCAGTTCCAATCCTCTTTTTTGTAACCAACAGGCTTTAACCAGAATCCCAAATATTTGAAAGGAGTATCCAGGGGCTGTATAGGGAAATGAAATAATGTAGCCAGACAGTTCCTTTCCCTTCTTTCAAATTCTGCCACACAAGCTTGGGACTTACCTGAGTTAATCTGCATTCCAGTAGCTTTAAGAAAATATCAAAAATGCCTTTCAATTCCTTTAGTTCATCAGGGGAACCATTAGAGAAAATCAAAATATCATCAACAAAAAGGAGGTGTGTGATGAAGAGATTGATTGCTACCTCGATACCCTTTACCTTCTCCGTCCTTCTGGCTTTGTGAATTAGTCTGCTTAGGCCTTCTGCCACAAGTAGGAACAGTAGGGGTGATAAAGGGCATCCTTGCCTTAGTCCCCTTTGACTGTTGAAGAAGGGGGAGGCAGCACCATTAATCAGGACTGCAAAGCTGACATTTGTGATGCACCCCATGATCCAGCTTACAAAGGAATAGTTGAAGCCGAGGCGTGTGAGCAGCATCCGCAAATAGAGCCAACTGATCCGGTCATATGCTTTGGATAAATCAATTTTGAGCATAGCTCCCTTCTTTTTCTTCATCCTGATACTATGAATAACCTCCTGGGCTACTCCAATGGCTTCATGAATTTGTCTTCCTTCCAGGAAACCAAATTGTTCCATCGATATGTTTTGAGATAGAAAAGGAGCTATCCTGAGAGC
The DNA here is from genome assembly GCA_000404065.3 of Pinus taeda. Taxonomy (NCBI): domain Eukaryota; kingdom Viridiplantae; phylum Streptophyta; class Pinopsida; order Pinales; family Pinaceae; genus Pinus; species Pinus taeda. The sequence goes on from APFE031581279.1 coordinate 1,976, forward strand.
AATAACCTTAGCAATAATCTTGTAAATGCAGTTGCACAAGGATATTGGCCTAAAGTCTTCGAAACTTTCCGGATCATCCTTCTTCAGGATAAGAGCTATAAAAGTCGAGTTGAAGGGTCTATAGACTGCTCCTTTCTGTCTCGATTCTTCGATTACTTCAGTTATTTCTGTTCCCAATTGATCAAAAAAATGGAGAAACAACTCAATTGTCCAGCCATCAGGGCCTGGGCTCTTGTCTTTACCCATGAGCTTCATAGCTGCTTCAACCTCCTCCTTTGATACCGGGGAAGACAGATTTTCATTTTCATCTCCCTCAATGAACCTGGGAAAACTTTGCGCCGTTTGGAGGACTTCTGCAATTGTAGCCTCCCCAGAATCAGAGAAAATATTTTGAAAATGATTTTTCCCCAACCTAGAGAGCTCTGGAAAGGAATTGACCATCCTCCCTTCATTGTTTTTAAGTCGCCATATTGTATTTACAGCTTTCCTACCTTTAGCAAAGTTATGAAAAAACTTAGTATTCTCATCCCCCGACTTTATCCAAACTGCCCTGCTTTTTATCCTCCACTCCTCTTCCTTATCCAGTAGGATTTTGTTTTGTTGCTTCTCCAAATGGAGAATTCTGTCTTTTGTAGACTGGGATGAATATCCATCTACTTCCATACTTTCCAACTGCTTCAGTTCCTCCCTAATTGTTCCCAACTCCTCATTTTGCTTCATCTTTCTTTCTTTTGCCCAGGAGATTGTGGCTTTCTTCAGGTTTTTAAGATTCTCCATGAACAAAAAACTCCTATCCTCCTCAGAATTAGATGCAGGGTGACTCCAGGTAGTATTAAACAGATTGCAGAAAGAAGGGTCCTGAAGCCAAGCAGGATTGAACTTGAAAGGGGCTGGAGGCTTGGAGGGAGGGAGGAAGAGGTCTAGAAAAACAGGAAAATGGTCCGAGTTTCCTCTTACCTCAACCCATTGTTTGATCAAGGGAATTTTTGCTAGCAGGGGATCAGCTATCAGAAATCGATCAAGTCTTTTGGCAATTCGATCTTCACCCGTTCTTCGATTTCTCCAAGATGGCTTTATTTTTATCGGAGAGGGATCAGTGAAGTTGTTATCCGATAAGAGGTTAAGGAAGAAATCTGAGAGAGGGTCTTCTCTGGCAGTTGGCCCCCAAGCTTCAGCTCTGCCTATGGAGAAATTTAAGTCACCACCCAGGAGCAGGAAAGGGTTCTTCATCACCGATTTCATCATCAGATTTTCCCAAAAAGACTCCCTTTCCTGACAGGGCCCATAGACATTTACCAAGGTAATTGGGAAGGAGAAGTCTGGGGAGGAAACTTCCATTCCCATTACAGTTTTCATAGCCCATTGATTTAAAATTTTAATCCGGCCTTCTTTGATTCCAATGGTTATACCACCCGAGTGACCAGAAGAATCAACAGCAGTAAAAATCCAACCTGGTAAAAGGGATTTTAGAGTGGCCTCAATCTCTACTGCCTTCCCCAAAGTTTCTTGCAAGAAAATAACGTCTAGATTGGAATTGGTTATCCATTCTTTTAATGCCATTTTTTTAGGTTTGCTGGCCAAACCTCTACAATTCCAGGATGTCAAGATCATTTTATTACATTCGCAGGGGGATGGGCTGCTCTAAGAACCCCCGGAAGTGAGTATTGTTTGCCATCTGCAACGTCAAGCTTGGCTTTAATCTTTGCTTTGGACATATCCGACTTCCTACCTCGCTTATTTTTGGGGCAACTCTGAACAGAGGTTTGTCCCAATCCGCCTACAGTCCCTGGGTCACTAATTTTCCCTCCCAAAGATCTCAAATTATAGGGGCAAGGAGATCTGGAGGCTGAAAGTGCAAGGGGGGGCCAGTGGTCTTCACGATTAATATCGAAAGCTGGTAAAGCGTCAGCAATAATATCTATGGAAGGGGATACAAAGTTATTTTCCATAGTTCCATAGTTTCATCAACATTTTGTTCGTGTACATTACAGATATGTTGCACAATAGACTCGTTTTCCATGAATTCATCAACATTGTGTTCATATGTTTTACATGTATGTGATGTAGCATGCGAGGAAACAGATACATGTTCAGGCAATAAATGAGTAGAAGGAAAGGTCCTTGACATACCCTTTTCTTCGTCTTCACAATGATCTTGAATTGCCGGGACTGTCTTGACATGTTCCTCCGTGATCACCGAATCTCTGGCCAGTTCCTCCACTTGCGCTGTCGAAACATTTGTATCTTCCTGATTTTCCTCTTGATTCAGAACAGTTGCATCCACTGGGACATTAACAGTTTCCTCTTCCTCCATATCCGCTACCCCACGTGCCTCCGGAATTTCGTTCTCCATGGGTAGCTAGTCAGGGTCTTGGACAATTCCTCTGTTCGCTGAAGCACGCCGGAGGTGTCGCCTCCTTCGCATCAGTGGGCAACCTTTAGCCAAATGCCCATACTCATGATAGAGATGGCATCGGAACGGTAGATATTCATAATCTAAAATCTGCTCAAAAATGTAATCCTTGTATTGAAGATTAATCGTTTTTGCCAAGCCTCTGCTCGGGTTAAGGGTGGCCAGAATACGTGCTATGGTTCGGTCCTTTGTGTGCAGGAATGACATATCTGCCTCCAAGAATACTCCCAATCTATTGCCAATGGTTTTAAACACTTCCTCCGTCCACAGGAAGGAAGGCAAACCCGGTACACGAATCCATACAGGAAATTCGTCAGTTCTCTCCTTGAATGCATCAAACATGGGTGTCCATTTCTTTAGCAGAATGGGGATGTTCCCTATATGTCAGTTGCGTTGAAAGACCCATTCTGCCGAAGCTTGATCTACAAAACATAGCTTAAACCATCCCTTCCCTAGAATTTGAGCTTCAAACTGAAGCGATCTATCCGAAACAAAGCAGGATTCTCCCCACACTTGCAGAAATTTAGAGGAAAATTTCTTACCGCGAGCTCTACCCACCAATGTACATTCCGCGACTGTTAGGGCTTCTTCAATCGACACTTCCATTCCTAGGACTAAATTTCCCTCTAGCTCCTGAGATCCAATGGGTCTTTGAGACTTCCTCTTCGCCCCTTTGAATCCTAGTTCTTCCTCCTGTGTACCATTTCCTTTACGGCCTGCGATCCTTTCTGAGTTTGTCAGCGAAATGCCCCCATTCGTTGTTATCTCCTACTGAGGCGTATTCTGGTTCGCCAAGACTGCTTCCACGTTCCCAGAGGAGGACTGTCCCTTTGACGGTCCATCTGAAGTTTCCCGCACCTCGGCTGGTAGTTCTCCGGGGCCCTGATCAAACGGCCCTTCTAGGGTTTGGGGCTCCCTTGGCAACGAAAACCTTGTTATCGGGGGAAGCCCCTCAGAGATCCTTACAGGACTGTTACTAACTGCGAGCCCTAGATTTTGAAGGTCTTCAAAACCCTTAGACAACTGAAAACGCGGGATGGCTTTTTTACCTTGTGTGTTCACGGGAAGACCTTCTTCTGCTGCTCCACGGGGAAACGAAACGTTGTCACACTGCTTGGAGCCATCTACTATGCTTGACTGTAGTTCCACAATGCTCGCATCCTTGCCCACTAAAGGAAACAGGGGGGTATCGTTTGGGTTTATCTCTCCCAGCCTCGACAGGTCGTATGCCCCAAAATAATGCTCCACAGCCTGAGCGCTTGTTTCTTTCCCCCACATGGACAAAATATCCTCCAAAGTTGGGTCCAAGTCGACTAAATCTGCGGGGTTAACCATAGTTACCAAGTAGCAGTTGCTGATCAAAATGCGAAGACCTTCACGGTTTCTGTTGGGAGTAACGAAAACCGCTGCGAATGTTCAAACTGTAATAAAACCGATGAAGTGGTATATCCGGATAAAGACAACAAAACTCCTCCGTCGCGATGTATAACCACTAGCTGCCAGTCAAACCTCGACCCCGCGCCGGCACCTGTTCTGAAACCCTTTGACCAAAACGACTAACCGTGGCCCTTGCGGGTTTCCACGCAGCTTCCAAGCTCCGAAACCCTAGCCACCTCCATCGCCAAGCTCCTCTTCTCAGCAGTCCTGATGCCAAATGTAATAGTTTATATGACTATTTAGCTTATTTAGCATGGACAAGAAGAATTAAAATTTTTGGTTTTTGGATGGATGTCAAGAACCTAAGGTGGCCAACAGACCCGGTTTCCCTTCGGGGCGGGTTGAGGCCACCATGATTATGTAATGGTTTTTAACCCGAAGTAATATAATAGAATGGACTCTCCTCAGCTTACAAATATATATATATATATAAATATAATTAGTAAAAGTATTAAATAAATAAAATACTTTTAATGGTTAGTAATTTATTTATTTATTTAAAATTTTATTAATAATTATATATATTTAAAGTTATAATATTAGGTTATTAAGATAAATAGATAATTAATAAATAAATAATTCAATATAATATTAGGTTGTTAATTAAAAGTTAAATTATAAATTATTAAAAGTTAAATATATAAATATAATTAGGTAAAATATATAATATACTTTTAATGGTGAGTAATTTATTATTTATCTAATTGTTTATTAATCATTATTATATATATATTATTATATATATAATATATATATATATATATATTTATATATATATAATAAGGTATTAAGATAAAGTTAGCATCAATAAAATAAATAAATAATTTAGTGGATAGTTTAAAAGTTAGTTAATTTATTTATTTAATTAAAATAATTTATTAATATATATAATATATTCAATTATAATATAATATAGGTGGTTAAGAAAAAATAATAATAATAATATAATAAATAAAAAAATAATAAATAATAATAAAAAAAGATATATATATATAAAATATATATATATATATAATATATATATATATATATATATAAGAGCTCAAAAAACGAGGAGGGGTAGAAAAATCGACTAAGAAGAGAGTGCTGGAATCTAGCACCTATTGATTTTCAAGCCATCATCTCTATTGAGATTGCTCGGCCTCTTTTCAATCTCAATAGCTTCCCTAAATTTACGGTGATGGAACTGAGCAACTTTGGCAACAACCTTGGCCTCCTCAAAACTGCTTAAGAACCCTCTGAAGAAGATTTCTAGGACAGTGGCTCTAGCCATCAAATCTAATAACTCAGTGAGTTCCCTGTGCCACAAGCTCATTGAAAGCAGTCCCATTGCTCCTAGGATCTATGGGTTACCAAAGATTCACAAGGAAGGGGCCCCTGTGAGGCCTATTGTCAACACCATTGGCGGCCCAACCTATCTTTTGGCTAAGTTCCTTGCCCTTAAACTTAAGCCCCTGGTTGGCCGCACTGAGTCCTTCATGAAAGACTCTGCATCCTTCATTAAGGAGCTTAAGGATATTAATCTTAGCCCCGTGGACATTCTCATCAGCTTTGATGTGGTCTCCCTTTATACTTGCATCCCTATAAGGGAGGCCTTGGAAGTGATCTATCGCCTAACAGATCCCGATACCGCGCATCTAGTGGAGATCTGTCTCACTTCCACGTTCTTCTGTTTCGAAGGTGAGTTCTTTGAACAGACTTGTGGTGTTGCCATGGGTTCCCCTCTTTCCCCTATTGTTGCAAATCTTTTTATGGAAGATTTCGAAGCCAAAGCTTTATCCTCAGCTCGTCTTCTTCCCAAGCTTTGGAAAAGGTATGTGGATGACACTAATGTCATTTGGCCCCATGGCCCTAAGGAGCTGGATCGTTTCTTTAATCACCTCAACAGTCGATCCTCTGCCACTAAGTTCACCATGGAAAAATAGGTCAATGGTTGCCTCCCTTTCCTGTATATTCTTATATCGCGGAATAGGATGGCTATCTCTCCCACTCTGTGTTCCAAAAGAAAACACATACTGAGCAGTATTTTCAAGCTGATTCCCATCGTTTCCCTGCTCAGAAGTTGGGCGTTCATAACACCCTCGCTACTCGTGCCCTTAGGATCTCTGATTGTGAGAGCTTTGATAAGGAGAGATCCCATCTCCTTAATGTCTTTGTGGAGAATGGATATAGTAGGCGCCTAGGTCAGAAGGCTTTCCGTAAAGCCTCTAAAATGTGTTAATTAAGAAAGAGCCAAAAGAGCGTCGTCTAGGTGTCCATCTTCCCTATGTCCAAGGTACCACGGACAAGATTGCTCGGATCCTTAAAAGGTATGATATTCCCTCACCTTTAGGCCCCTCGACACCATTCGCAATTCCCTCCAATCGGTGAAAGATCCCGTTAACCCTAAGGACATGAAGGGTGTCTACTTGATCCCTTGTTCATGTGGGACCCCCTATATTGGGAAAACAGGGCGCTCCATCCATCAAAGGATCTGCGAACATGCGGCTGACCTAAGACATGGGAGATCCAAGTCTTCAGCTTTAGCAGAGCATGTGGAAAAAACCAAGCATTAGGTGTGTATTGAGGAGGCCAAGGTTGTTGCCAAAGTTGCTCAGTTCCATCATCGTAAATTTAGTGAAGCTATTGAGATTGAAAAGAGGCCGAGCAATCTCAATAGAGATGATGGCTGGAAAATCAGTAGGTGTTGGATTCCAGCACTCTCTTCTTAGTCGGTTTTTCTACTCCCTCCTCGTTTTTTGAGCTCTTATTAAATATATATCTATATCTATATATATGTGATATATTTTATTATATTATTATATTATATTATTATTTATTATTATATTATTATTATTAACTAACAGCTAATGTTATAATTTAATTGAAAATATATTTATTATATATAAAATAATTCAATTTATTAATTAATTAACCTAACTTTTTAAACTAATACACTAAAATTATTTTATTTATTTTTATGATCCTAACTTTATTTAATAACCTATATTATACTAACATATATATATATATATATATAATATATATAAATAATAACAATTTAAATAAATAAAAATTCTCTAACCATTAAAAGTATTTTATTTATTTATATATTTTACCTATTATATTTATATATAACTTAACTAAACAACCTATTAATATATAAATATATATATATATATAATTTTTACACTAACCAATAAATTATTATTAAATTATTAAAAAAACTTCTCGTTACTTAACAACAAATATAATTTAATATATATATATATATTATTATATAAATTATAATCATAGAAGTATTTTATTATTATATTTTAATCTAATTTGACTTATTTCCAGAATAATAATAATATAAAAATAATTTGACATGGTCTTAAGGTAAATTAGTCGTAAATCAATTGCCATTGGAGTCTCTACTCAGACTATTTAAACATGCTAAGCTGGATCTGTTTCTTCAACTTGTCTAACGATGAACCACACTGGTTGGTTCGAAACGCATCGACAAATGTCTGTCTACATGTGATTTACGCCGAAGTTATTCTTTCAACTATTATGGATCACAGAAGCCTCAATTCAACTATTATATATTAATTTACAATTTTTATAAAAATATAATTTCTATTTAAGTTGCACACATTAAGCTTCTCTTGAAATGAATTATTTACATGGTAATAACTCCAAATTAGAGTACAGTTGTTCTGATCCATTAGAACAAGAACATGCATGTTGACCATTGCTTTTAGGTTTTGAGTTTTATTAATAGGAGGCTTTCTCACAAGTGACTGACATATCATCTAGAGAGTGGAATATTAGATTTTTTTTTGGGACAATATATGGCGATTTACAAATATATAACTTAAATTCAGACTTGATATTATTTATCTTAAATATGTCTCAGTATCTAAGTTATTCGATGATGAAGGAAATGTGTAAATACATCGAGAGGTATCCAAATACACCTAGAATATGGAAGGTGTAGTAGGTGAAAGCGTGGAAGCCCATTGTCCATGCCATACACAAGAAAGAAGGTGGCTTTGCAAAATCCTTCCATGTTGATAATTTGTATTGGAATACAATTATTTTTATATTAAAATATATATTATATGTGTGTGTGTGTGTGTGTGTGTGTGTGTGTGTGTGTGTGGAAACCATTTTATTTCTTTTCCAAGGAAACCATTTTATCTATTAATTAGATTAAACTAATATTATTATTTTGATATAGTTCGTTGGGAAAAGTCACACCATCATCCATAAGAACCATCTAAGAACAACATGAACCACAGAAGTTTGAACACAGAGATAATATTATTATATGTTTTTATATTATTATATTTTTTTGCTAATTGGAAAACATTGTTGTTCATTTTCTTTGAATTTTGAATAGATATGGCTAACTGGGTTTATGGAATGTATTTTATCAACGGAGAGTCTCTCATTTCATCATCAAATCGAAAAATATAAGGAAAGATTTTGTTTAGAAACAACATGGATTTTGCAAATTATGACTTTCAACTTGTTAATAATTTTCATGTTGCTTCCATAAATGCTATCATACATACTCCCATTCATATTTTTACAAGTAGTCACTTACTAAGTTTTTGTTACCATAATCATGTGAAATTTTACAAACTAATTTATTTTATTTATTTTAATTAGTAGTATATTTATTTTAATTAGTATTATATTTATTTTCTTCTTATTGAGGAGAGAGGCTCAATCTATAGCCCAGTATGAGGGGATGTGTAAGTTTGTCTGTCGCTCAATCTACAACCCAGTATGAGGGGATGTGTAAGTTTGTCTGTGGCTAAATCTACAACCCAATATGAGGGGATGTGTAAGTTTGTATGTCACTCAATCTACAACCCAGTATGAGGGGATGTGTAAGTTTGTCCGTTGCTCAATCTACAACCCAGTATGAGGGGATGTGTAAGTTTGTCTGTGGCTCAATCTACAACCGAATATGAAGGGATGTGTAAGTATGAGGGGATGTGTAAGTTTGTTTGTCGCTCAATCTACATCCTAGTATGAGGGTATGTGTAAGTTCGTCCATTTGCCATTGTGCCCCTTTAAAATAAATATTGAAATTAAAAATTTTGTTCTAAATAGAAAAATAACGTTGGCTATAGTTATAAAAAAATGAATATGTTGTAAATATTTAGAAGTAAAAAACGTGTGAATCTGATGTGTCAATTTTATACTTTCAAAATATTAAACAGCATTTAAATAAACTATTGAAAATCTAGTTAAACTAATTATGTGATATCAACTTATATAATAATATATATATATAAATATATATATAAATATAATATATATATATACTTATATATATAATATTATTAGGGTAAAAAAAATTTGGTCCTTTATATATATACTTTATTTAGCATTCATAAATACAATTTAAACAATGAAAAATAAGATATTGTATTTGTAACTCTAAAAAAGTTTGCATGTGAAGAAATTTGATCCCTCTCAATTCATGTTAGATTTGTACTTAAGATAGATCCATCCTTCTTAATATTAGATGGTTGCTATATAAATATTTTTTATCTAATATTATTAATGGAATTGAAAAATAAGATATTGTATTTGTAACTCTAAAAAAGTTTGCATGTGAAGAAATTTGATCCCTCTCAACTCATGTTAGATTTGTACTTAAGATAGATCCATGCTTGTTAATATTAAATGGTTGCTATATAAATATTTTTTTATCTAATATTATTAATGGAATTGTTTGGTTCTTATTAGTCTATGTTAATAATGTATATTCAATAATATTTATAACTTTTCCATTTCAACATGTTTTTTTTGGGGGGAGGTAAGCAACCACAGGGGATTTGAACCAGTGACCTATCGCAAGGAATGCCTGAACAGTGCACCCTTTCACTGTCAATCCAAAGTCCCACGGGCTTCCATTTCAACATGTTATTATGATTTTGGATATACTGTTAAGTATATGAAGAGATACATACTCTACCTGTTGTGGTTTTGAACATATGACTTCTTAGGAAGAAACACATGCTCTTAACCATTAAGCCCACTCAAACTGTATATAAACAATTTTATTGCATTATATCTATATATATATATTATATATTAATATTATATATAATATATATATTAATTACAATTATTTGCAAGGTGGCATAATAATTTTAGTTTAATATTAAAAATAAAAAAGTATACACTTTAGTTTAATATTAAAAAATGAAATTTATTTATGAACGGTTTGTTTATATTTTATAAGAAAATATATTTTCTACATTAACAATTGTATATAGATTTTAGGTATTAATTTATTTATTTTTAAACTCTAATTTTTACTTAATTAAAAATAAATTTTGCCCACGGGCTTTTGGATGACGTTGAATGCGTGCGTTGTTAAGCATCTTGCGAATAGGTCGTTCAAAATCACCCGTGGGTACTTAGATTTAATCTTAACGTAGAAAAAAAAAAATTTTAAAAAAAAAATTTTTTATTTCAAGACAAAAGAAATATTATCTGTAACAAAAGCTATATTTGTCCTAGCTAAAGTTATTTCTATAAAATCATTTACTACCTATAGCATCTAACCATGTTCCCATATGTAAAGTTAGATATCCTCCTTACATTTTAACTATTGTTTTCGAGAGTTTTATATCTCATTCTTTTAATTTATTATTAATGATTTAATAAATATTTATATTATACTTAAACATTTTAAAATAATTATATAATTGAAGTGTAATAAATAGTAAATTTAATATTAAAAATTAAACATTAAAAAATTTATATAATTTTTTTTTACAAAATTATAATAATTAAATAATTATTTTAAATATTTAATATTAAAAATGTATTTAATTCTTATTTCTATTTATATATTTAATTCAATTCAAAATTAAAATAATTTTATCTTTAATATTATTCATGATTTGAAACTATATATAAATTTATCATTATTATTATTCATTATTTGAAACCATCTAAACTTTTGGTTGTACTTGAATTTTTTTGAAATTCAACCCTTTTTTTTAAAATAAGCACGAGGTATTTTACACTGAAATTTGTAAAAGTATAGTGAAAGGAAATTTATAGTATCTAATAATATAATGTAACAAAAATTTGGTTGGTTGGTTCGTGTAAAGTGATATGTGTATATAGATACAGTTTAAAAAAAATGTTTACAAAATTACAGCACTTTGTTCGCATTAATCAAAATTTAAGTCTAGAATATGCTTTTAGTCATTTATTAAAATCAAATTCTACATTGATGTTATGCAATTAAGATTTGGAATTTCAACTAATGTGGATTGTGCCAAATTACATGAGGACATTTGAATTCCATATTCCTCACTGACCCATTGCTACATGACCTAAGCATTATGCACTGAAAGCTCGAGTCTCTATATTTGCACTTTGATCTCATGTACGTGTTAATGATGGGATGATAAGATGTTTGTCAATGTATCCAATTGTGCAATTGTATGGTTAAACTTCCTACTTAGCAACATAATATCCATTCTTTCATTTTTCTCTGCCATCTTTGCTTCCTTCCCTATGTTTCTCTTTTCCCCTTTTTTTCCCTTCATTCTTGCAACCTAACTTGCTTGTTTCTAGAAATGCCCTATTGAGTTATATCTTGCTTCCCTACTATTAACTATGACAAATTACCTGATTTCCCTACCGGTCCCTAGTTCACCCCTGTTCCAAAATTTGAAAGATATTGATGCATAAACTATCACCTACGACATCATGATACCAACACTGCTCAAAATGAGAATATGAGAGATAATTACAAACACTATATCCTTCCTCGTTACCTATACCACAATCCTAGTCTAATTCGTAGATCTCCCACTACCTATTCACATTGTTGAGGGGGCCATGGGGGGGAGGAAGATTTTCATTGAGCTATGGCCATCCCACATCCTTCACACAAGGAAGTCCCTCTACATCACCTACTATGCCATCCCATTTGTTGAAATAATTGTTGAGTACATCTCATTTCTCACCAAAGGATTAAGATATTTATCATTGCCACTACATATAAAATGTCAAAAATAAAGAATAGATACAAATACAATCACTGACAACCATAATAATAAAATATGTGACATGGGAAACACTGTTATGAAACCAGCTCAAAAAAGATAGAAAAGATAGATCAACGCCTTAGAATTCAGCCTCTTCGAGGGGGCAACCTCCTTTACATTACATAAATGA
>APFE031581287.1:0-18889 GCA_000404065.3 Pinus taeda
TTTTTTTTTTTTTTTAATTATACCGTCTAAAACAAATTAATCCCACATTCACCATGCTGTAAAACAATTCCGTAATGTTTGCTTTATCATAGTTTCCTATATCGCCATAACAAAATTAACATGTTAAAATTTATAAAAACAAATTAATCCCACATTAACAGTATAGTAAAACAATTCCGTAATTTCCCCTATATAATAAATTTCATTATCACTATTCCTCACATCACATCAGGGTTTTTCAAAGTTCGTTAAAAGACTTGGAGTGAATTTGTAGAGAAGCTACATTGCTATCGACAACATATTTAACGGAGGATTATTGCATTTGAAAGGCTAGTTAATTTTTTTGTAGTGAAAATTTTAAAATTAAATAAGTTTAATGAAATTTAAATTTTTTCTAGAAGTTAAAAATTTTTGTGGAACAGATTTACCCACTATGTCCGCATTGGGCATGGTGGGCCCGATAATGATCTTGGCGGCCCAACGGGCCCGTGAGTGAGGGGCAAAGGGGGGTGGAAGGGGAGCTGGTTGCCCAACATCCCACCCCACCCAAGTAGCACAACGGTTGGTCGGGGCAGCAGGCCGTTGGGCCACTGGGGTGGGGCAGGGGGGCCAGTGCCTGACTCCACACCCCACCCCGATGACCCAACGGTTGGCCGGGGTGGGCGGAGCACTGGTGCTCAGCCCCCGCCATGCTCGTGGCCCATGGCCCGTCGCCTGTCGGTCGTTGGCTGTCGGGTTGTGGTGGCGTGCTCGACGCCCAACGACCCCAGGGTTGCAGGCTGTTGGACCGTTCGGGTGGTGCGTATGGGGTTGGGGTTGGGTGGGGGGTGGGTGTTTTTGGGGCTCCAGGGTGGGTTGGGGGCTGGGCCCAATTGCGGCTTGTTTACGGGGTGGGCACTGGGTGCTATCTTTTTAAATTTCTTATTTTTTTTTTTTTTAAATTGTTATGTTTCAAAAAATTAATTATCATTTATCATTTTGTTTGTTAATTTAAGCTACTAAGTTTTTGTAATTTACTCCATCCCGCTCACAGATTGGGTCTCTAATATTGTCCCTGTCACTAAAAAATAGGGCACTATCAGGGTATGTGTTGACTACCATGATATTAACAGAGCCTGTCCTAAAGATAATTTCCCCACACCCTTCATTGAACAGCTCATTGATGAGTGTGCCAGGAGTGAAATGTACTCGTTCATGGATGGCTTTTCTGGTTATAACCAAATTAATATCGCTCCCACCGATCAACACAAGACCACTTTTATCTGTCCGTGGGGCACTTTCGCTTATAAGAAACTCCCTTTCGGTTTAAAGAATGCTGGTGCCACCTTCCAACGCGCAATGTCATATTCCTTTCATGATATTTGGCACATTGTGCAACCTTATCTGGATGACCTTCCGGCTCATTCAGTAAGGCGTCAAGACCATCCCACCCACCTTCGCAAAATTTTCTCTGTTGTAGACACTATCGTATTCCACTCAATCCCCATAAGTGTTTCTTTTGTGTTGAGTCTAGCATACTTCTCGGGTTCATCGTCTCCCAAGAGGGTATTCTTTTGGATCCTCTTAAAGTCGAAGCCATCCTGAATCTTCCTCCCCCTGCTTCTTTGCAGCAATTGCAGAGCTTACAGGGAAAAGTAAATTTTTTACAATGATTCATTCCGAACTACGCTGAAGTTGCTAAGGGCTATACACGGTTACTGAAGCGCGATACTCCTTTTCATTGGGATGCCGCTGCCCAAGAGTCGTTTGAGCACCTCAAGGCTCTCCTTGTGTCTGCTCCTTTGTTACATCCCCCTGATTAACACCGGGACTACACTCTTTACTTAGCCGTTGCTGACACCACTATCGGTATGGTTCTCATTCAAGATGATGATGATGGCATTGAGCATGTCATTTATTATCTTAGCCATAATTTACTTGATACAAAAACTCACTATGCCCATGTTGAGAAGTTGGCATTGGCCGTTGTTTGCACCGTCCAACGTTTCCGCCATTACATACTATTAGGTACAACGACGGCGATTTCTGATCGCAACCCGATGACGTACATTTTGACACATCAGTTACTTGGGGACAAATACTCAAAGTGGATTGTTATCCTCCAAGAGTTCAACTTGGAGTTCACCACTGCCAAGTCTAAGAAGTCCCTCGTCTTTGCTGAATTGCTTTGCTCTCTACCATCTGATACCGCACCCTCTCGGTTAGAGGATCATATTACGGATGAAACTCTATTCTTGATTAGCACCCTCGACCCATGGTACGAGGACATTATTGTCTATCTTCAGACATCCTCTTTTCATTCTGATTTGTCTAAAGACGCTTGGCGGCGGATCTGCCATCAGTCTCAACCTTATCGCATTATTGGGGACACCCTGTACCGACTCGGTGCTGACTCTGTTCTCCGCCGATGTTTAACACTCAAGGAAGCTGAACGAGTTCTAAATGACTGCCATTCTGGCGCCTGTGGTGGTCACATGTCCGGATATGCCACTGCTCAAAAAATTCTTCGTGCTGGTTACTTTTGGCCCTCCATCTTCAAGGATTTCATTCTTGTCGTCCGTTCTTGTCACGAGTGCCAAATCTACCAATGGAAAATGCGCACGCCTCCTGATCCGTTGCACCCTGTTGTTACCATTGGCCCTTTTGCCAAATGGGGCATTGAGTCCCTAAGGCCATCGTCACTGATCACGACAAGCATTTCCGTAATCATATGATGACTGAATTAACAACTCAGTTGGGCCTGCGACATGATAGCTCGACACCATACTATCCTCAGGCCAACGGTCAAGTGGAAACTATCAACAAGGTTCTAGTGACAATGCTTCAACGCACCGTCGGCATGCACAAGTCCAACTGGAATTTGATATTGTTCTCTGCCTTATGGGCCTACCAAACTTCAGTGAAGGATGCCACCGGGTTCACCCCATTCCAATTGGTCTACGGTCTAGAGGCTACCCTTCCGATTGAGTGCGAGATCCCTTCTTTGAAATTAGCTGTCGAATTACTCCCGAACACTACTCCGGTAGAAGAACGCCTTCTCTACCTAGAGAGACTAGACGAGACCCACAGAAGAAGAGAGTGAAAACTCACTTCAATCATACTGTTCATCCTCATTCTTTTGTTGAAGGAGATTTAGTCCTACTTTATGATCAAGCGAATGATAAGCTGGGGGCAAGCAAAGTCGAGCCCATGTGGCACGGGCCTTATATTGTAAAGTGAGTTTTGCAAAAAGGGGCCTACAAGCTGATTGATTATGAAGGGAATCCTCTATATAAGCCCCGAAATGGGCTTTATTTGAAAAAATATTAGCATGAACCCCATGCACTCTGATTTGTACATACGTGTGTTTTTAGCAGGTGTGTTGTGTGTGTGTGTTTGCATGACTTTTTCTTGGTGTGTAGGCGTGATTGTCGCTTATTGTGTCTTTTTGCTTCGCATGCAGATGTCTGGTCCACCTTACGTTGGTTTCGCTGATGGTGCCTGCCGTAGTACACGCAACTTGTCTTCTGCGGCATGGGTGATCTACGATCCTCATGGTGAGTTAGTAGACCTTCAAGGTGTCTGTCTAGGTTGTACCACAAACAATGTCACTGAATATAGTGCTGTCATCGAATTATTGACTGAGGCCATCAACCTTGGCATTCGTGAGTTGCTTGTGAATCTGGACTCTTTGTTTGTAGTCCACCAGCTTAATGGGCATTATTCCGTCAGAGATCATCGGACCCTAAGGTTATATTTACGTGTTAAATTGTTAGAAAGGAATTTTTATTTCATCACATATCAACACATTCCAAGACAATTAAACACATTAACTAATGCATTAGCCAATTATGTATTAGACAGACATTTGCATAACATGTAATTAAAACAGCATATAGAAGCATGAAAAATGCAATAAACCATAGGAATATACATACATATATATATTATATATATTAATATATATATATATATATATAATAGGATGTATATAATATATAATATACCATTATCTATGTTATAATATATTTATATATAATATGTATATATGTTTAGTATATTATATATATATATATTATATTATTATAATATATATTATATAATATTATATAGATATCGTGTGGCGCACCGAGGCGCTCAAAAAATAAATGTATATGTCCCATAGAGTCTATGTTCTCCATACATCCGAGACACATGTCTCTCAAAAAATCATCAGCAAGGAATAAACCTAGGTGTCTACTGCGGCGGTTTATGCTCCCTATAACACACCGCCGATTGTGCCACTCGCCTCAATAGGCAGTGCACCCTAGGTTTCGCCCCTACTGTGTGGATCTGCAATGCTATGGGGACCTCCTCGACCCCCATGTAATCAGGGATCCCCGCCATCAAACCCTCAAGGTTTCGGGCCACTGTCTCCATCTCGTCATCCTCCGGGAGAGCCAAGGCCAGTGCTCCGATGTCCTATGCATCCCTCCATGCCTCTGGAGCCAACCCAACGGGTCTCACTAGTCCCACATCTGTAGTTCCATCGCGTTCATTATTAGGGCATATACATGAAAAAATCTAAAAACATCATAAAAAATAAAATACAAAAATAATGTGATCAAGTCCCTTACCACCATCATCCCACTGCTCGCCAGGGGGTAGCTGCATGTCAAGATCTCCACGGAAGTCCATGCCTGCGTATGGCCAATCCTCGACGAATATCACCTAGCGCTCCAGCCACTCTCGAAACAGTGTCCCCCACAAGACTAGTCGTCCACCACCTCCTCGTGGCATGACATGTGCCCACCGTATAGCTCTGGTCTCACGTGGTCTAGGCAAATCCAAATCCATGTCCTGTAACTGCAATGCCGACACCCGCTCCAACATGAGCGGGACTAAGATGGACCCATAACCAAACTGCTTCGCCTTTCCTCGTCGACAGTTGGTAAGTTGCCTCTTCATATTCGCCGTCACTATGTCTACCCAGTTAAACATGGTTGGATTGAGACATTCGAGAGCCAGCCGAAGATGGGTCTTCGAAGCCTCATGTTGGGCTTGGGAGCCCACTGCCCATGTCACCATGAATAACATAGCACGAAGAATCACGTCGTCCACTGATGGGATTGCCACCTTTCCACTCTTTGTTTTTCGTGCCTGGGGGCACACTCCCGCCATGATCATCTCTAGTAATTCGCCCCCAGGACGTTGGCCCACTAAGATTGGCCTCTCACCCCGGCGGGACAACCCGGTCAAAAAATATATGTCTGTGGCGTCAAAATCGATATCCCGGCCTCGAATGATGAATTTCTCATCTATGGGATTCCAAGCCCAGATCAGTAGCTCCAGTAAATCAGGTTGTGACCGTAGGTGCGGAGTGAGGAAGAATTTGAGAAATCCGCATGCTCGTAATGCATTTTGGCACCCCACATTGGTAAAAGCTTGAATTTTGTATTTTTGCCAGACAAACGCCATTATAGCCTACATGACGAAAAAAACGAATTAGCACTTCATTTGCAAAATTCAACACGTAATTTGCATAAAATATAATTTCGCGTCGTCATTGCGACTATTTTTAAAACAGATGCGATGACGCGAGGTCGCTAGTTCTATTTTTCCATGGTCATCGCGGAAGTACATCACTTTTCCGCAATGATCGCGGCGCGTTGTGTGTAAATTTTTTCGGTCATCGCGGACCCGAGGGGTATACCTGCGATGACCGAGCGGCGGAACTCGGTCCAAAAAATCGGCCTAAACTAACACATTCAATGATCAAATGCATGAAAAAGGTATTGAATTGAAGCACAGGATGAAGTCTATCCACCTGGACAAAGTTTCGGGGTGAACGATGGACGAACGGGGCCGAAATTAGCTCTCCAACTTTGGTGCTCCAAAATGCTCCACAGTGAAATGAACAGTAACAATGATAAAAATTGATGGATTAACCCCTTTTTATAGTAATTTTTGGGAATTAAAAATTTATATTTTATAAATGTGGGTTTTTTCTCATTTTTTATCACATGGTTATGTTAAAATTTGGGTTTTTCAACTATGTTTTTATGTATGTTGTTCATTTTATATCGAATGGGTTTACGTGTGACGTGTTTTCGTGTAGAGCTACAGTGGAGTTTCGTGTACACTTGATCCATGAAGTCGTCTTTCAGCTCTTTTCCGACTTAAAAAAAATAAAAATTAAAAATTAAAAAAATAAAATAAAAATGAAAAGATAGCCGAGTTGTTCCTCTTGACTCGTTAAAAATAAATAAGAGGCGGTCGCCTTTAAGCTCTTTTCTGACCGTCTAGAAAACAAAAAGATTGTCAGGCCTTTGTTGTTTCACGCTCGTTATTGGTTACGAAACGACATGATTTCGGTCACTTTTCTACTTTTTCAGGTCGAGATCACTAACCATGAAAAGTACTCCTTGATCGTAATGGTCAAGCGGTTCTTTCGAGTATCGTTTTATACTTTTTCGAGCAAAAGAGACACAACTTTACGGAAAAGGATCCCCCTGGAGTTTTCTTTTCCGTGTCTTTTTCAAACTTCCTAAACATGAAAAAGACTCCGAGTTTTACCTATGTCGGACTCATTAAACCCTGACGACATTGGACTCATCACCATGACGAGACTCGAGCTTCTCCTCCCTAGGGCTCGTTAAACTATTACTAGGTTTGATTCGACCGAAGGTTGAACTTATATCACAAGCATATGCTATCCCCTTCAAGCTTGTTTTCAAAAATAATTGGGGTACTCGCCAGCAATGGTGGGGGAAAATTTGGAAAATATCATTGATTGTCTATGGCAGCTAGTCACTCTTGAACATTGACACATCTGCTTCTTCTCGAGTTGGGACATCCATACATCGTCATTTGGCCTTCTGTGGGTTTGGGTTATCATTTAGCCTTATTCCATCTTATTCATGATGTCTCCATCATAGCCTCTGATCCTTTGGTATCCGAATGTTGCCACCCTCCGGAGTCGTGTCGCCGACATGTTCAAGAGTATAATCCTTCTGCAGTTTACATCCTCGCCTTTTCCTTTGATGCTTTGTTTCACCATCTACCACTTGTTCCTTGTCTCGTGTCATTGATGGGGGAAACATTATGGCCCTCCTGCGACAGATCGTCTCCTGTCGACTTCAGCTCATTAGCCAGGAGATTGATCTAGAGACCCCTTTTGGTACCTTGGAGCTTGCATGCCTCAATGGCAAGTTCTTCGCGCCTAACGGTTGACTTACATTATCGGTCGTTGATTGGGTGATTCCACGAGTGTTCGACTTCAGCTCATCCTTCACACTTCGTGGATTGTACTGGATAGTACCTTGAGAACCATTGGCATTATTGGTGGTTTCTCTCGCACTTGTTAACGGTTTACATCATTAACCGGTAATCAAACGATTTTCTATCATGCTTGACTTCAACACCTCTATTCGCATGTTAGAATTTGTACTATGATCGATTGGGTTCAAGACCCCGAACTCAGATTACACATGTTCGGGCTGTGTGGATTAATTAGTGATTACATGACTCTTTGATGGATGGCTGCGACCATACCTAAGTCTTTATGGATGGCTGCGACCATACCTTTATCATTATTATGGTCTCATTAGCTGGATGGCTGTGTCCATACCACAGACCCAGTTCGTATGTCTTCTGGATGGCTGCGTCCATGCCTATATGTACTTCACTATCAGAGATATTAGTTGTACTTGCGCTTACAGGTTCTTCCAGATGGTGTTCCAGCTCAGCCAATTCTGTAAAGCATTTCACCCCTCCCACTCTCTCGGGCTTCATACTTTGGGGGCATCTCTTACACAGTAATTTGTCACTACCTTCACTCCCAGTCCATCACTGCGTCATGTGTCCAAGTCAAACATGCTCATGATGAAAAAATTCTCTCCTATGTTGCCAATTGACCCACTTTTCTTAAGTTATCTGCCTCATCGCGACTATTGGCTTAATAAACATGCTGAAGGGCACTCCTAAACAATCCAACCGTGCTTCCAGCGCGCAAGTACATCTGATTCCCGCGATGGCCCGATTTCATACCCCAGCATGAGGTTTCTTATTATCTTCAGCGATGATCTAACTCGTTACACTGATTACTCGTGATGTCAGCGCTGAATCCCAATTGTGTACCTGTGATGAGCCAGATTGGGCGAATTTGTTCCAACAATCGGCCTTCTGGATGACTCCAGACCTGGTTGTTGGCCTAGTTTGTGTTGCCCTTCCTTCCCTGGCATGGCAATTTCATCAATTGTGCTACCTTCCTTGAGGATAAGCTCCCTCTCCCACCTTTCATGGAGACTTCTTCTCCTATTTAAACACTCACCTTTGATATGATCAGCTAGTTGGTAAATTCTTGGCTTGAGCAGTGTTGTTAGTGCTTTTGATAGATAGCTAGTGTGAGTGTGATAAGTGTGAGAGTGTTGATAGCTTGAAGAAGGTTGTGAAGTGCCCTTGATTTCATGTCAAACTTATGAGTGAGAGAGAAAGAGACCTTTGTATGTTGGGAGATCCATCTTCAAAGAGTGAATGCTTGAAGAACATGTTGGTTGGATTCCTCTGAGAAGGCTTGTGATGTCAAGAATTTGGTTGTAAGCTTGCTCTTATTTCATTATTAATACAATCAATGATGTTTTCCTATGTCTTGTATGTAATGTACTTGGTAGCTCGTGACTTCTTGACTTTGTGAGTAAATAGTTCATTTTTGTTTTCCTGATTACGTGCTTTGTTTTATTTCCTTTGCTTTGTTTCAAGTTGATCACTCATTGAGGAGAAGGAAGCTAAAGCTGGAGCAGTGCAACAGAACTCCATCGATCGCCGGGAGAGGTAGGCCCCCAACTCTAACTACTTAAGGAAAGCTATTGTTGATCTGTCCTTGTTTGTGATTGGACCCACTCTAGGGCTAGAGGGGTTGCCTCTGTCCGCAGAGGGAACACTTTCCTGCATCACAGGGTGGTCACTAGCTAATCCAATTCCGCTTGTACTATTAGAAGAATGGGATTAAAAGTTAGGCTTTTTTTCTTTTCTTTTCTATATCCTATCCTCCTCTTCCTATCCAAGAACTTAAATTCATTTAATTAGGGTTTATGGATTCTCCTCTTTACACCTAAGCACAAGAATCAAATCTTAATAGCTTCATTGCTATAGGGATTAATGCATGGGTGGTTGTGGCCAGAATAGCCTCATGGATCTTCTCGAGATCCTTGGTAGACATATCAGATTAACTGCAACTGGCATAAAGAAGCATATAGATATTCATATTAATGAATGATATTCAAGGCAAGAAGGAAGAGATTACATCAGATGTTGGTGCAATTTTGCTAGAGAACCCAATGTAGCAGAGTGGAAGACCTCTCTGCTAGCTCCTAGATCAACACCTGCATATAAACAAGACAAGAAGTAATACTACAACATATAAACTCTGATAATTAAAACAATAATATATAAGGATATCAAATAACATGCATCTAAGCTACTCATAAACTATGGCATGACATCAATACATAACTGAAACATAATATAAACACCATAGAGTAGGCAACACGGTTGCAAATCTATATTAATAATAGGAAATGATGATTACAACCATCTGGTGAATCAAGCTTCCTTTAATCCTCCAACACCTTTCTCTCTCTCTCTCTCTCTCTCTCTCTCTCTTCTTAACCTCTTGGTAAACCACTATGTCTTATAGAAAGTTTCGACAATAAGTTGGCAATCCTTCAACCTTTTGACCTCTTTCACAATGCCTCAAGCCTCCAATATATAGAATGAGAGGCTAATCCTTTACAACCTACAGATCTTGGCACGGGAACCATCAAAGGTGGAGAAATCTCCTCCGTGCAGACACAATCTGCACAAAAGTAGAAAGAGGCAGAGTAGGCAGTAGCCTAAGAAAGAGTTGCTCAGAAGAAGAAAGAAGTTGTTGCTAAGGTAGCTTCTAAAAAGAAGCGCGCCGAGAAGGAAGCCACAGTGGAAGTTGAGGAGTCTGCTTCTCAACGCACTCCAGATAAGGAGGGGTATAAGGAGGAAAGAGGTGGAAAATCAAAGCACTCCTTTCAGGATTGCAAACTGATCTAGGTGGCTCCCAACACATGTAGAAGTCCAAGAGGACTCTGGCACGGTCAAAAATCAAAGTGTTTGGATTATGCTCAAACTAGTTTCATGTTGAAGATCTCATCGTCATGATCGTGATGGTGTGAACGATTTGTAAAACCAAGTCTGTATGCAAAAGTTAGTAGCAGTCAAAGTTCTGGGTTGACTTGGGTGACTGGACAGGCTTAAGGAGGAACAATTTGGACAAAATCCAGCCACCGGATTCTAGCCAACTTGGGCCAGATTCTGGGCGAATTTGTGGCCTACTTAAATTGACTCCTTTGGTCAATTTTCAAAATGCCTAATTATTTTATAAAATAAAAAAATAATATATGTTGAGGTGGTGGGTCATGATCCCCGCCACCCATACTCCCAAGCCACAACCATAAAAACAAAATGTATTTAAAAATGATCGATTGGCCATGACCCCTGCCGGCCCACAACCAACCGCATACATTATTAATGGGTTGACGGCCATGACCCCGCCGAACCGTCCCAGCCACCAATGTACATTAAACATTAGATATGGGGTGGGCTAGCCACCTCCGATGAACCCAGCCCACACCCCCAAACCAACAAAAATAAACCATTATATCTTTGGGCTGGTGAGAATCGAACCCCATTCAATACAACCCAAAACCATGTAATGGTTACAAAACTTCACCTCCATATTTAATACACCCAACCACCATACGATATGCGCACTGTTACCAAAACGCATTGTTTCATAAATTTAATACAAAAACGTTATGAAATAACTACACGCGGATTTGTGGGGGGCGGGATTTGATCCCCTGACCTACCCTTAGAAAATTGCCATCTTTTACCAATGGACCAGTGGAGCCTCTTTGAAAAGTCTGCTCGAAATTGATTATAAACCTTCATTTTCTCAGTGCGGGGGGGGGGGGGTAAAAGATGTGGCACCGAAATCGAGACATGATTTTAATTAATTTTTGCAGGTGAAACCGTGAGCTTGAAAAAGCACAGGCAGAACCATGATTGAGCCAAATTTTCAGGAGGGCGAAATTTTGCTAGTGTCCAAATTGGATCAATTTTATGTTGATCTTACACCTCTCAGCAACCCGAACCTAATGGCGCAGACGGAATTTTGATATGAGCAGTAGATCTTCAGATGACCCGGAGGAGAGAATCTTTGAGGAATTTAGTGTGAATCTAAAATATTCATGTAGGCCCAGATTCCCACTTTCTCAGAATTCAGAAATTTGATAATTGATTTTACACTATTTGATGCCAAAAATCTGATGGTGCAAATCATATTTTCCATTTGATCATTTCATTTTTCGGACACTTTTCAAAGTGGAGTGCATGTGTTAGCATTCAATGTGCGAGCAGTCATTTCCATGAGATTTGATGATGCAAGATTGATGGTGCAGCCAGATCTAGCAGTTTATCATCATCTTCTTCAGATAACTTCTTGATGTGAGGTATATGAAGTGTGATCATGTACTTCTTTATCTCTTTGCTTGAGATGCATTGTGTTGTATAGATCCTTGTTTGATGTTTGATGTGGGATCTTGTTTTTTCCTTGATGTGAGATGTACATATTGCCATGTTTTTATTGAGATCCCTTTGTCATCATGTTGATGAGATACTCATGTGTCACCATGTATGTTTGAATTGAGATCCCTTTGATGCAATGTTGGCGGGATGCTCATTATTAACATACATGAGATTATGTCATGCTAATAGGAGTCCTTTCTTGAATGAGAGTTCCTGCAATGAAACATCTCTTGGAGCCACTCCTGCATGAGAGTATATTCCTTGTATGATAGAGAAAACACATTCATGTACATCATCACTCTTTCCAGCACTTAATGTGGCGGTCTATGCCATCTTGACACTGGGGCCCGGAGACGTAGTCCCTCCTAGATAAACTCCGTTATCAACGTCTTGTGTTTTATGTTGTTGATTCATGTCATGATCCCTCTTCTTTATAGCATGCATATATGTTCCTTTATGCTCTTTTAAATGAAATTCTAATCACATCACAGAAGAAAAAGATCTTGGTTAAAACCGGGAGTTGAGTCAACTCGGATCACAAACCGACAGAAGGAAACAACTTCCGAGCCCACGAAGAAGTAGAAATCAGACAAGCACATGCACATAGATCCAATGGTCTTCACTAAGGGGGACTTGGATGAAATCGACAACACGGTCTGCAATACAACCACGAAACTGTGGACGCAGTTTGAGCAATAGTATCAGTAAGCACTAGGAAACGTGCAGAAGGATCTGTGAGAGATGCAAATTCAGAGAGGTCGGCTACAAGCGAGCGTTGGTCAAGCGAGCGGGATTCAACCGAGCCTACCGCAAGCTAGCATGGAGATGATAGACACCGACAGTACTCTGGACCTTAGAGTTATACTTTTACCATAAGGTTCATTGCGTGTAGAAGTAGATGAAGCAAACACCCAACTCAAACAGATAAAGGATGTGGATGTCAACTTAGCCACATTTCCCATTCAAACCCTCCACGTGCTTTATCGAGGGGTATCAGACGAGCTCAGGATCAGGGAGAAGCACACAGTATCAATTATCAGCAAATTGAAGATGAATAATGAGTAGATTTTTGCAGAAAAGGCTCAGGCACTGAAGGAAAAGGAAGAATTGGTCGTGCGAAGCCAAAGCTTAGAGGAAACAATTACACAAGCATGTTAGACGCTGCCACAACTTCACATTCCAGACGATGCTGCAACAACAACAAATATTCAGAAGTTGGCTATCGCAATCAGAGAATCGAAGGATGAGATCAGCCACATAAATTTTTAGTTCCTAATGAAGATCTCACAACTCGAGATGAAGTTGCAGCCAACCACTCTACTAGAAGTTAGGGAAAAACATGAAGCATCTATCAAGAAGAGCATGTCCACTTTGGATGCAGAAGTCACATGCTACAATTGATCTTTGAGAAGGTCATGGAACTATGGATGACTCTGCAGGAGGATCCAAACCTGCAGAAACTTGGCACATACATGAGAGAGTTGCAGCAACAATTTGATGAACTCAGGGCGACTGCATACACTTTGGTGCCAGTCCAGTGCTTCGCTTGACTATAAGAAGGAAAACAGATGCAAAAACAAATTGAAGAGTTGCATAGAAAAGAGGTCATCTTAAAGGCCAGAATACAACCATGGATAGAGGAAGAAAGTCAACTTACTCCATCAGTCTAGGAAAAGTTAAATACACTCAAGCAGACCCAAAGAATGATGCGCCTTGCGATGGAAGGCCTGACTACAAAAATGTTGGTAGAGGAAGTGCAGCAGGTTGCGGTGCAGGGATCAGTTGACATAGAATTATTGACAATGGAGTTCAATGACCTTCACAAAAATATCGAGGCATCGGGTGAGTGACTCGAGGGAGAGTCACCCAATTTGTGTTGGGGGCCTATTGGGATGGGATCTCTAGGGTCAATTTTGTTAAGTTTTGAGTCAATTTTATATTACCTTTTGTATAAAATGTAAAGTCTCCATGAAATGTGGAAAGCGGAGCGCGAACCTAGTAAAAGTCAAAGGGAATTTAGTCCCTTAGGTGGGTAGGTGATAGAATTGTTTTGAGACCTACCCATGGTCCGCGAACCATGCTATTGTAAAGAAAATGCTATAAATAGATGATTCATAGTGAGTCTAAGGATCAATCAATCAGTGAATAATCATTGTAAGGGCAAGGAGCTAAGGCAAGAAAGGTTTGTTTCCTATAGTTAGGCAAAAGGGGAAGGCTCCTGCAGCTGAGTGTGTGGAAACCTTGGCAAGTCCACAGGCTGAGTGCACAGGCCCCTGCAACTCAGTTCGCAGGGATAAAGAGTCTACATTTGAATATTTATATCTAATAAAGACTATTTTGGGCCAAATTTGATGCATATGTGTCCTTTATATACTTATTCAAAGTTTATGTATCTTTGCTCTGTAATGTTTTTTATATGAATAAATGCTTATTTACTACGCGAACCTTGTATATCTACAACATTTATTCATGATAAGTATAACCAAGTAGCTCCGCGAAGATCTATAAGTCGTTTAGTTAGATTTTCATTAGTTGTCTATTTGAAAGGGATAAAGCTGCGTAAAGGCAGATCTAAGCCATAAGGGCTTCAGGAAACCTTGGTTCTTTCATCCCCCAATACTGCTTCAGGTGAGACTATAGCCTGTGCTACGCAGGTTGTTTCCAAAAGGACCAACAGTTTAGGGTTTTGTTGGTTGGCGTAGATAAGGTTGAACCTGGGTCATGCCCCCTCAAGCCAATAACTCTCTCATGAGTTCCCTTTGGAAAAAGCTAGGATGTTTCCTTGCCTTATTGCTCTTTATTTTTCTATTAGACTCCATTAGAAATAGCAATATCCTCAAATAGGTCGAAGATGGATGTTTCCTGCTTTTCAAGCTAACATATGAGTAAAAAGTGGGATATTATTCAGTCAACCTGCTCCTTTGACCTCTGGAACCCCAAAAAAGTTGACTAACGTGACCCCTAAGGAAACAAAAAGAGTTACCCTAGGGACTTACACCCCTAGCTCATACATAGGGAGTGTTATAAGTCATCCTAATAGTTCCTGGGGGCATTACCCTAGAAAATAGGACTATGAGCTTGGTCAAACCTTCATTCAAATTGTCTTCCTCCTCTAAGCTGATGAGGAGGTCATTTTCCTATATAAGAGGTTCCCCCCTAAAGTTTGATATTAGAGACAAAGACGATGGAAAAAATACTTTAAAATTTTCGTGTTGGAAAAAAGAGAGAGAGGATCGAAGCTTCGGGACTATGAGAAACCTGATACAACCACATATGTTAAAATCTAAAATCATGTCCTGAGTCAGGAATTCCCACGCTCAATAGCTATGTCAGATTTATTTCTCAACAAAGATGTATGACGATCATGTCCAACGATAAGCACAATGTGGAACTGTGTCATAATAGGATCATCCTGACGAGCTGTCTCCGAAAAACAATATACTCAGCTTGTGAAAGGAAACAAGGTTGAGTGATGTAAGCCTCTACCCAAGGTCTTGATCGCTTCCTAATATCAACAACATATTTCAACACATGTGAATAAAGGTGTTGAGGTCGAACATGTGAGAAATCTTCTGATTACTACTCAATAATGAAATTTGTTAACAGACTCTAGGATGGCCACCGATAATGATGACGGTCTCCAAGATGCACAATACAATCTAGTGAGTGTGATTAATGATGTTATCATCAAACACTCGTAGAATCATTCAACCGGGAGCCAATAATGAAAACCCTCGATCAAACAAAAGGTAACCTTCCACTAATGACTACAAGTTCCAAGGCACTGATATGTCTCTAGATCTGCTTCCTAGATAGAGTATTGAAGTCGATAGGAAGAGATCTATCGAAAGGTAGATAATAATGTGTCCTACATCAGTGGACATGAAATGGGACAACAATGATTTTTTTTTAAGATAAATTTTGAGCAAGGGGTCAAATCAATGGAGGGCATGATGGAAGTATATGAGCGACAGTTGATGCAAGAAGCAAAGGATAAAGGAATCCATTTAACAATAGAAGGAATGACACAAAGGTTAACCAGATAACTTTAGACTCATGAACGCTAAAGAGTGTTAGGATAAAGGATGCATGAACATCTGAGTATATAGGTTAAACTCATAGGATGGTAAGGTTCATTTGAGAGGCTGACAAAGGAGGTTTTTCTGAGGGAGTGCCATGTTCAAGGGAATGGCTTCTGCCAAAAAAAAAATCCAAATAGAGACATAGAGCAATTATGTTGTCCAATTTTTCTCCACCTGATTAAATTTAATGAGTCCAGATAGGTAAAGTAGGTGGTCTTTTCATATTTAGAGAGTCTCGAAAGATCAGAAAGAGAAGCTCCAGGGGGGTCCCTGTGTCATATTTGATAACCGAGTGTGACAAAGGTTTAATATTATACCCAAGATAGCTCATTTTCTGTAAGTTAGTCTATTGAGCTTGGATAAAGTGATAAACCTATGCTCAACAGGAATTTTCTTCATTTTGTTATGAGTACAAGGGGATGGAGTAAACTTGATATTCTTCATGAAATTTTAATGAGTCATATGAAGACAAACTCAATAGATCTTCATCAAATTTTAATGAGTCAAATGAAGAAAACTCAATATATTTTTTTCAGTTTAATGAGCGAGGAAAAAGAGATAAAATAACTACTCATGCGTTCTTTGTAGATTTAACAAGCCCGAAGAAGGGAAAATTTCGAGGATTTTTCAATTTAAGAGCGAGAAAAGGTCCCAAAAAAGAAAGCACTCATACCGTCATCGTAGGCGTTTTATGAGCCCAATGGTGACAACTCGGGGTTTTTTCAATTTTACGAGCGAGAAAAAATTCGAAGAAAGAATACTCAGAGCTTCTTCATAAGTTTTTAGCAAGCTTGAAGAAGTAACTCGAGGTTTTTTCAATTTTACCAGCGAGAAAAAGTCCCTAAAAAGAATTCCCAAACTACCTTTTTCAGTTTTAATGAGCTAAAGAAAGAGAGAAAAAGAGTTGCTCAGATCTTCTTCATAAGATTTTGACAAGCATGAAGAAGTAACTCAAGGATTTTTCAGTTCAAGAGTGAGAAAAAGTCCCAAAAAAGAACATGCTCATATCTTCTTTATAATATTTTAATGAGTGCAAAGAAGTAGACTCGAGGTTTTTCGGATTAACCAGCAAGAAAATTACCATAAAAAGAATGCTTGGTCTTCTTCGTGGTAGTTTAACAATCCCGAAGAAGGAGATTTGAAGTTTTTTTGTTTAATGAGAAAGAAAAATACCATAAAAAGAATGCTTGATACATCTTGATCTCGTTCTTGACAATAGAAGGGTCTATGCCATGCATTTCCTCATAAGACCAAGGAAAAACATCGCAGAAGTCCTTAAAAGGGTAGGTGAAGCTCGCAATTTCCTCAGGATTGTAGTTAGCTCCAATATGAATGCTTTCCACGATACCTGTTTTGATCGATATAGCGATGGGCATCGTCTTTGAAAGATTTCCCAAGTTCCCTTCCGAATCCATAGTTTCGATAGTCATATAAATCAAGGGAACAATCTCAGGTGATTCAAAAGGTAGCATTTTTACAGATGTCACATCTAAATCAGATATAAAAATGTGATGGTGAGAGTTTTCCGAAGGTTGCTCCTCTAAACACATGATCTCTTGAATAACTTCGTCCAAAGGTAGGAGTTGATTGAGGAGATATTTAGAGGGAGCAGTTGTGGGAGAGGGAAAGGTACCATTTGTCATGAACAAAGTGACATGAGAATATGATGTAGATTGAATGGCTTGAGAGGTCAATTCGACTAGTGACAACAACGTTTGTTCTCCATAAGAGTCAATGTCTGAAGGGGCCAGGAGGATCCACGGATCGATTGGGTCATGAGGAATAGTGGAGACCATAGAAACCATCTGTGGAACCTTGGGTGGA
The DNA here is from genome assembly GCA_000404065.3 of Pinus taeda. Lineage (NCBI taxonomy): Eukaryota > Viridiplantae > Streptophyta > Pinopsida > Pinales > Pinaceae > Pinus > Pinus taeda. The sequence goes on from APFE031581287.1 coordinate 17,484, forward strand.
GGGAGAGGAAATAAACCCATCAGGGAAGAACCCTTCAAAAGGTCGGTACCATTATTTACATAAGAGTCAAGTATGCCACCCACTAAAGGTACAATGCCGCTAGGTAATGGGGAGTAATATGGGGTGCAGAAGGACAACTAGTCCACCATGAGTATTCTTCCATCCAATGGAAATAGGATGATGCAGAAAACTGTAGACATGATGACAGTCATGGCATAAGTCCAACTACAGCCCAAAAGCAGATTATACTTGATCTTTCGATCCACGACTTCAATGTCCACCGTTACCGTTTTCCCACTCAAAGTGATGGGGTAGTCGACAAGGTAACCTTTTGGGATGAATGTATGGCCATCAAATTATTTAATGGAATTCAACAATGGAGAGAGGATTGTAGAACCTAAGGTGAGCCAACATGAAGTGGACATGATGCAGGTAGAATCGCCTTCGTCAATGACAATTCTATGTACCCCTCGTCCTTTCGAAAAAAATTTCACCTGAGATGCAAGCTGGTGGGAAAGGGGAGGTTTACATTTATCCATGTTGAATATTGCTAGCATCGAATCTTGAGGGTTAACCGCACCAATAGCCGAAAGTAAAGCTTTCCTTTTTGCTGGACAAGTTTGCAATACTTCGAGTGCAAACATAACTGACGGTACTTGTGCCAAAGCTTCTACAATATTGTAGTTATGTGAAGCACATGCAGATGTATTATGTGTTTTGAAATGAAGTGATCCTTTTGGGGGGTGAATTACAAGATCAACAACTGACCTTTCGATATGAATATCGTTGGGCGGCGATGGGTTCGACTTGAGGTAGCGTCCTGAGCATTAGTGACCTGAGCTCCATAAGTTTTGGCTCACATTTGAAGATCAACCATTTCAAAGGTGTAGATGGTCGACAATCCTTCACCAGCTGAAGGATGATGTGAACCTTCATTTACCCCTTGCGGGGGTTGAGGTGGGTTTGCAATAAGATGTTTTTGTTGCTGAGCAGGGAAAGGGTTGTGTAGGACCGCGAGGGTCCGGAAAGTGTCCTGTTGAGCAAGAATATTTGTGCATTCTTGGAGGCACAGACAACGATGTGTCATATGGTCTTCCACATGGATTTTGCAAGGGAACTTGATAGCTTTGTCCTTTCCACTGTCAGGTGGTGAAACAACTTTCTACTTTGGGTTGGATTTCTTGGTTCACTTGGTTGCTCTTCAGAAGAATCATTCTTATTCTTAATCTTACCGGTGGTTTTTTTTGTAGACTGCACAGATTTTATCGTAGCGGTAGGAAGAGCAACCAATTGGGTAGAGGGATCAACAAAAAATTGGGCATTGTGCCCGCTAAGTTGTTTTATAGCAAACCCAGAGGTAGTGCCGATAATACCATCAGTGTGCGCACTGGGTTGCTTAGTAGCGG